>MJUU01023059.1:53513-77907 GCA_002080025.1 Modiolus philippinarum
GGGGGCTTGGAGCCATCACGTTGTGGGAAAAAGGAGAAAGAGAAGGGAAAGGGAGAAAAGAAAGTGAAGGGGAGACCAAAAGAAAGGAGACAAGGGCTGGAAAAAGGAGCAAGGGACAGGTGAAAGGATAAAGATACCCCTGTCTGCCCCTCATAAATGTTAAGCCAAACAAATATAAACAAAATAAATAATAAACAATCCAAAGAAGAATACTGCCGTGTTATAACAATGAAAATAACATGTTATATAACATACATGTATTTATGGTCATTTATTAAATAATTAAGCCACAAGTGTCACAAGTGAAAAATGTTTATTGGTACAATTCAACCTTATAGATGTATGTCAAACCCATGTGTCAAATTTAACAACAATATACAGAAATTACTGTGAAACTTAAGTTTTGCATGTGTGCATTTCGACAACTTATGTCTTTTCGGTGCAGATAAATTCAAAACATTTGATTTCAATTAACCGAAATATGTGTGAAAGCTGACAGGAAACAAATTACCATTAGGATATAAAAGGAAAGTTAAAATCAGCTAAGGACAGACGGGAACGTCTAAAAAACGCAAAAGACTCCTGAGTGCACTTCAGACTTGAAAGGTGCACTCATTACCTTTTCCATCATTTATAAATAAAGGATATATATCGAATTGTAGAAAATGTCTCAATGTATGTAATAATGTTTTTTTTTACTTCAAAACATATAATTTTCTAATTTTGTTGGCACGTGTCGTTTCAAAGGTCACCAGTTGTATAGTCAAACTGTTTCGCCATGTATTGTTTAAAGTTTTTTTCAGTATGGAATAATACACATATGTATTACTAAATTATTAAATTATAATTTGTTTTTTTAGACAGAGTAGGAAATATTTGGATGGCCTATTGTTGTTACAAGACTTATTTTAAAATTTAATGTATCTTTTAAATGAAAACAGAACTTTAAACATTTAAACGTGTCAATATTCATTATCTATATCAGAAATATTCATGTGGTGACCATTGAACTCACCGAACACGGTCTAAAATATGCCTCTTTTTAGTATAAAATACTAAATGTAGCACAAAGGACTGCAAATAATATTATAAGTATTAAAATGTTCTTATTTTTACAAAAAAAAAAAACTATTTTCATTTTTATATCCCCACTTTAGCGGGCGGTATTCAGTGATCATGGTGTCCGTAATTTCGTCCGTCCGTTCGTTATTCCGTCCGGCATATGGATACATACTTTGTTGCGACAACTCCTCCTAGACTGCTTGATGATGCACCAGTGTTTCAAAAATTTGATTTGTCTTGATTTTTTTATTGATTGATTTGTTGATAGATTTGTTTTTATTGTTGATTTTTTTTACTTCTGGAATCAAATGTGATATAAGTGAGCTATGTTCACAGTTTTTCTAGTTATTATTAGTTCCTTTTTACTTTGTTTCAGTCGTAAGTGGCAAATTATAGTTTTCATAACGAGAGAGAATTGTATATCGATGGATATCAACTAGAGGAATGTAATTTCAAAATATAAAAAGTGAAAAACTGTGTTCGCAAGCGAAACACAACAAGTCTCCTAAACAAACTCCCGTATCGGATTTCAAGGCATTACGAGACTCCGTCAAGAAAAAAAAAATTGGGCAGGGGTTCCCCTTACATGTACAACCTATGTAATACATATTTCTCGAAATTCCTTCTTTTTATCAAGAAACCTGATTTTTCAAAAGATAAGTTTTTGGTTTTGTTTCCATGGTAACCAAATGCTCTTTTGTCCACTACACCCAATTTCAGGCCTCTTTCCAAAGAAAATTTGGGCAGGGGTTCCCCTTTATAACCTATGTAATACATATTTCTCAAAATTCCAATTTTTAATCAGAAAACTCATTTTTTCTACAAAAAATATATTAATGGTTTTGTTTCTGTGACAAACAAGAGCTCTTTTGTCCATTACACCCAATTTCAGACCCTTTCAAAAAAAACAAATTGGGCAGGGGTTCCCCTTATAAGCTATGAAATACACATTTCTCAAAATTCCTTCTTTTTTATCAAAAACCTGATTTAAAAAAAAAAATAATACGTTTCTGTTTTTGTTTCTATGGCAAACAAGTGCTCTTTTGTCCATTACACCCAATTTCAGATCCTTTCCAAATAAAATTGGGCAGGAGTTCCCCTTATAAGCTATGTAATACATATTTCTCAAAATTCCTTCTTTTTTTCATTTTTTATGATTTTTCCAAAAAAATAGTTTTTGGTTTTGTTTCTATGCAAACCAAATGCTCTTTTGTCCGTTAAACCAAATTTCATACCACCTTCCAAAAAAATATGGCAGGGCTTCCCCTTATAACATATGTGATATGTATTGCTGTAATCAAAATATAATAATTAGCAAAAACTATTATTTTCTCAAAATTTCCATTGTTTTGGTTTGGTTTCCATGACAACCGAAATTATTTTGAAATTTTCAATGTTGTAGAAAATTTTCTTACCTTACAAACACCTTTCCTATGAAGTTCATGTAGCTTGTATAAAAAGTTTTTGAGATGCTTTGAGAAATGAGTTGAAAAATATTCAAAATATAATTTTCCCATAGGATTAACATTGGCGACCCCACCCCTTTTTGAACCCCCCAAATGTACCCATAACCCCATTTTGAATTTTTTTTGTCTCCTGCACAACTAGATATATGGGGCTAACTTCCCACAAAGTTTCAAACTTCTAGGTCTGATGGTCTCTGAGATCTGGTTCGGACAAGTTCATGGAGACGAGAGGAAAGAAAAAAATCGGAATAATAATAAGAAACGCAACAACAACAATAAGTCTCCCAACTTCGTTTGGGAGACTTAATAAACGATTATACTGATTATATGATTATTGCATAACATAAACTATTTCTCTGATGATTTTCATAATATTTAGTGCTGAACTGCTGTTTTTGTTTCAAATACCAACATCGTTGCTAGGTAACGTAAATCTGGGCCAATGAGATTTCAAAGTTGTCCAATAGAAACGACCAATGAAAACCGATTCAACAAGTTCATATCTAACTCCAGCTTCAAAGTCTCAATGTGTACCACAAATAACTATCCATGCAAGGAATTGATAGTAACCATGCATCATAAGATAATATTTTGTTAGTAGCCAAACGGAACAATGTATTAAATTGCGTTGAATCAGTGAATAATACCGGTAATTATTATAGTTTCTAACCGTATGATAGATAAGTGAAATCCTAAGATTTCAGATATTTCGACAATATACCATCCAAAGAATTCACAGAGATGTTAAAAAATTATTCGTATGCAGAAGTATTTTAACTTTTGTGAATGGATAAAACCAAAAGATATAGAAAAAACTGAAAACTGAAGCTCATAATCCGTTTTATTTATATATATAAAAATAGTAGAAATCCGTGATTTATAGGATTAAATGATTAATGCATAATTCCTGGCTGAAGCACTCGATCATCAATACATGTAATATACTTTTGGACGGAACCAACTAAATTTTTTCCTTGGCAAAATCATGCAAAGTAACACACCGGATATCTCTATACTGATCTGACTGGAGCTGTCCAGAAATAAATTCCGCAACTTCGCATTTACCTTGTCTTTGCCCAGAAATATATTGCGGTTGACAAATTTTTTGACAATTTACTTTGACTGTTTCCTTTTGGCTTGACAGCTATGTTCGGTAATGATGTTATTACACATATATTTTCTTAAAATATGAAAATAATCTGAAAGTTCAATTTGACGCAAAATTTCGGTGTTAATTTGGTAAAGGGAATTAAGTACTGTTTGATCAATATCATAACACTATGTTTCACAGCAAAGACAGAAGAGCACCAAAGGACAGTAAATCAACGTCAACTGTTAAATCTACAGTCGTGACAAATTTTGAAGTTACAAACGACTTGCAAGAAAACCAAACCAAAACAAGAGGCCACATGTTCAAGATTTATGTAAAAGAAAATAGTGAAATATTTTTTGGTGACTATTTGCTAAAACGGGAATCTATTTAGTTGGTATTTTTCTCAATTTTTTTTTAATGATTTTGTTTCGTAAATATTAACTTCAACCTTAACCAGTTTGCATCAAATACCTTTATTTTCACAATAATTAGGTAATTAGAATAACAAAGATTTATCTCAGTCTTGTTTATTAAAAATGGTGATCGTCAAGGTCAATTACCTCTACAATCAGCGGCACGTGCCACACACATAAATTAAAATGACAAATAACTCGAAAGTTATTATTTCAAACAACACAAAAATGTGACATATAAGTAAAATGTTTTGCAAAGTGTACGTTCTGTGTGTAAAATGAGTAAGGGCACGACCATTTGATTTTCAGGGGATTTTATGATTTATTTTCATGAAAATCTCGAACAAATTATTTATTTTCACCGATGTCATCTCAGATTATTTATTTCCATCAGAGACATAAGATTAATTACTATGTAATTGCAATTATATGTCTCTTTTTCCATTTGCAACAAAAAATTTATTCTTCAAATCAAAATTAAATTATTTATTTTCACGAGAAGTAGGATTATACTATTTATTTTCAATGGCAACAAGATTAACTTATTTATTTACAAAATCGCCCAAGTCCTTCCCCTGAAAATCAAATGGTCGTCTCCTAACGTCTCCTAATCGATTTTGAAGAAACAAAGTGAAAAGAATTGCAACGACCATGCGCCGACGAATAGATTTGGTGCAAACACGTGGGTGAACATATAGTTGTACAAATTTGAAAATTTTAAGTTTATTAAGCTCCAGATAAGGAGTACTTTACAGAAGGTATTGCGTTGTAAATAGAAAATATTTGTGGAAATATTTAAAATGTTAGAATCAATTTTTGACCGGTGTGTACTGAACTTAATTTGATTCTTATAACTATTACTCTGAGGGAAGGAGAAATATATATTAGTTTGGCCATTTAGTCGTGAATTTTCTTTACATATTGGGCCATTTTCAAAATATGCTCACTGTTGTCGAAATGGTCCTTGGTAGGCATAGTTTCAATATATGCCACACTTGTATGTTGTCTGATATATTAGAATTTGAGCATTGCTGTAATGGCCCTTTGTGCCCATTTAAGCCATTTTACAGTGTATGAATATTTGCTATTCAAAATAGCAGTTAGTTCAGTTTGGTTCTTGAATGCTATACAACGAATTTTAACAAAAACCTAAAAAAATTATCAAAATCTTAAAACTTTCATCCAACTGGCAAGGTCATTTGATGAATTGTTATCTACAGTGCATTTGACAATTAATGCACTTGAATTGATTTTGTTAAGATGACCTGTTTAAACAGTTTGGAGAAGATTTCATGGATGCACAAAATTGGTATGCTGAATGAATTTCATAAATACACGGAAAAGTAACCACACCTTTTTATGTGGAATATGTGATTGTAGAAGAATTCAGAGAACATCTAACTAATGTTTACATTTCAAGAGATGCCTCTATATTTCTATATACTATCTAAGAGGGAATATGGTACCAGAAGGTATTCTTGTCAGGTTCATACATTTGCTCATCATATGGGGTTTACCCCCCTATACGGGCACTTTTGATGTAAGCAGAGAATTGTATTGGTTAACTCGAAAGCTCTGCATCAATAATAGATATGTATTCTCTTATATTTTTAACGGACATTGATGCAGTTACACCGACTCTTCGTGAGAAGGGTCTGGTGCAAGGGATTATTGCAGAAGAGGGGTTGGAAAAAGATGAAAAGAGTTGTGTGAATTTCGGAATAAAGAAGTTTAGTGAGTTGACAGGTGGTAGAAACTTCCTCCTTTACTGGCACTAGACATTTTTTCTATCTTTCACATGAAAACTCCACGTTCTGTGAAAACAAACTAATATGTTAAATGAATAGACATAAGCCTAAATGCAGATAGGAAATTTGTAAAAATTAAACGAATAAAGAATTAAATTTAAGTGTACGCAAGGACGAATATTACGTCCCTGATGTGCTGTCGAAATTGCGTAAATCAATATTCCTGGGTGTACATAGATTTAAAAAATGAAAGAAGTAAACACCTTAATCAGTTTAACTCCGCCAGAAAAAAAATCCAAGACAAGTCAAGTAAATTTTATTTAAAAATAGGTGAATACTTGTCTTAAACAAGATACGTACAGAGACTTTAGAGCGTATAAAACCGACTTTTTCCATCTGCAAGCAAACCCGCAGACACTACTGTACATAAAGGAAAATATCCCGAAAATGATCGTAAGCTCAAGAAATGTATTTTTTTTCTGTTTGAATCAATGTTTTAGGTTAATAGTAAAATTTGTGACCTTGTACATCCTGTTTGTTCTATTGAGCTTCTTATACAATGGACAATACTTAAAATGTCATATATACGATGCCACTGCTGGTGGACCAGAGGTCCCCGAGGGTATTCACTAGCCCAATAGTCAGACTTGTCTGACATGAAAATTTTACCTGCGTGTTAAAGAAATTTTACTGTTTTTATCAAAATTCTCTAACCACTTAAAATACTGAGGCTTCATGCCGTGTATGGCACTCGGTAGATGTCCTTGGTACTGGATTTGGCTTCCTATTTCGATTATTTTTGGTAATGAGTAGTTATTTTGGACAACTTTTGGATTATGGCTTTCCATATTATTTGATTTTAATGCTGCTGATGAGAGGTTACTTTTTGAAACACGTGTATAGCATAACTAAATTTACTGTTTTATATGCAATTTCGGTATTTTTGTATATAAATACAATTACTGTGTATTAATAGGGTTGAAGTTCCGATAAAAAAAAATATTTATCTATTTTTATAATTTTTGGTATTTGCTTTTTTTATTTTTTGGAGTTATTTTCTCTCTGTCAATTTAATCTGCCCTGATCTTGATTTAAATGGTATATTTGAGATAACACGGTAACTTATTTTGTCGATTTGAAGTGAGAAAGTTCCATGTATCAATGTAACATTACACAGTTTACTCATATGCTGCATATTGCATTACAATATACAACCATGTCATGCCTACGGGTGTACGCTGAGGCTCAACAGGTAGTTAATGCATCGGAAACATAAACTTGTGACAATGTAAATTCGACTATTGTTTCATCGACAATTTAATTTTGTTTTGAATAGAAATGTTTGTGATGAAAATAATTAAAAAAAAATGATTTGACATGAAATTTGGTGAAAATAAGTAATCTTGCCGAGATGGAACTTAACTTGTTCAAATCCCCGAGCTCCCCCCGAAAATCAAATGGTAGTATCATCAAACCTTTTTTCTTATTTTTTTGTAATATCGTGTGGTATTTTGACAAGAAACTAGGCCAAAAATTGTCTGGACCTCATCGAAACCCCTTTTTTCTGAAGGTCCGCTGGTTGATTATCTATTTTTTTTATAGACAAGGCAATTTCATTGCGAAACACATTTTCAATAAATGGTCATTGAAAAAATAGAAAAACTAAAAACAACACACTTCAACCAAAGATGGACTGAGAACTGTTCCTAACTATTAAATAAATTGATTCTGAAATACCTCATAATAGAAACAAACAAATAATTAACCAAATAGATTATATAATAAGAGGTAATCTTTTTATCATCAGTGATAATTTGATTAATGTGTCCTCATGTTGGCTGAATGTTTTGATTCTTTGTGTAATAAAAGAACTTTATCAGTGTAAAACATTTCACTCGAAAGTCCTGCATTAGCTTACTACGGGATAGCAACGGAATCAATCCGATACCGGAAGGAAAATAACTCAAATAAAATAGTATAGTTCTCGATGTAAATATATCAGAGGAAAACCTAACATGGAGACGGAAATATAATCTGTTATGGTTCTAACTGCTTACTTCTAACTAGTTAGCAACATTCCATGGCGGGTTCTGATAGTGATCAGCCTGTCCGTCTGTCCGTCAGCAGTTTCTATGTCGTACGATAACTCAAGATTGATTCCACCAATTTTTATAATTTTTTTTACTGAAAGCTGAACTTGACCAAAGGAGGCTTCCTTTCATTTTTGAGAAAGATCAGGAAAGGATTGGGTGGGGGGAACTTAGTTTTTTTATATAAAAAATGCATATTTTGAGAATTAAACTAGGTTGTATGATAACTTTTAATTGCCATCATGGAGTTAAATGATTTTGACACACAAGGTTGGACTTGGCCAAAGGAAGCTCCCTTTCAATTTTGAGGAAAATCTGAAAACAATTTTGGAGGGAAAATTTAGTTTATATGAAAAAGTGCATATTTTGAGAATAGCTGTATGTCGTATGATAACTTGAAATGACTTTCATATAATTATTTTCAATGTTTTGATTTGATCTGAACAGAAGAGACAAAAGTTGTCAAAACAAAATGGCCATATACAGAAACTAAATTTACAATAACTTGGGATTTTGTTATTTATGCTTTTCCCCAAAAATTATTTTATGATTTCCATGAAACTCCGCAAACAGGTTCTGGGACACAAAAGGGGGCGGGCCCTTTCTGACTGTCAATTTTGTAGTTACTATTTGTATATGTAAACGAAACGTTTTAAAAAATTGAAGTTCTTGTGCACATGCCAAGCTTTACCATCACCTGATAAATATGAAGTCAAATTTCTGTTTTTTCAAGTTCATCAAAGGTATCGAATAATATGTACCCAAGTATTACCTTCTTTATCGGTTCAATTCACATCTTCGCCAAACCAGAACGTGTATTTACACCTGCATTGTTATGTTCATTGTCATAAATTTAAGATGTTCTAGACTATGAATAGCTTCTCTGTTCAGACAAAATAACTTACTTGTATAATATTAGCATTTATATTTGACTTACATAAATTCCAATCCATTGAACCTGCAATTGGGCAAGTGTGTATGTCCTGTGCAATATCAAAGACCGATTTTACTGCTCACATAAAAACCAACTGATTATCAGGGCTATATGATATTCATATGTTCGGTTTTGGTAAACCCTTTCTTTTTTCAATAAAAATAGCATAAAAAAATAGATAACTGAATGAATAATCAGATTAAGACAGGAAAGTGGAGAATCCAATGAATAAATAAATAATTAAAAATATGAATAAAATTTAATAATCGAAAAATTAAAAATATAAAGATGAATAAATGAATCATATTAAAAATATAAATAACAATAAATAAAACATATAAAAATATAAATAAAATTGATTTGATAAATAACTAGAAATATATAAAATATTTGAATAAAAATATAAATAAATCAATCTAATAAATAAAAATCTTTACTTTTAACTGGTCTGTGTTGGAAAAGTCTGTCAAGCGTTGAGTCAACTCTGATCAGTCATTTTAAACACTAGTTGGGTTGTAAAAGTCTGATATCTGTTGAGAATGTCTGTCCAGTGTTGAATCAACTTTGATCAGTCGTTCTCAACACCGCCTGTGCTGTAAAAGACTGGCCCGTGTTGAAAATGTCTGTCAAACGTTGAGTAAACGCTGGTCAGTCATTTTTAACACAGATCAGTCTTTTACAACACAGGTAGAGTTAAGAATGACTGATCTGCGTTGACCAAACACTGGACAGACATTCTTAACAAAAATCAGTCATTTACAACACAGGTACTGTTGAGAATGACTGACCAATGTTGGTTCAACACTGGACAGACGTTCTCAACAAAAATCAGTCATTTACAACACAGGTAGTGTTGAGAATGACTGACCATTGTTGGCTCAACACTGGACAGACTTTTACAACACAGGTAAAGACTGCCATTGACTAAAGCGAGTTGGCTCAACTCTTATCAGTCATTTTCAGTCAAAACCAGTGTTGATAAAGACTGATCAGCGTTGAATCAACAAAGTTCAGTCATTCTCAACGTTGTTCAGACTTTTTCAGTCCAAAAACGACTGACTCTAGTAAAAGCAGTCAGAATATTTGTCAATAGTGTAAGGACTTGAGTTTTCGAATACGACAAATATCAATATCTTGCACACAAATGCAAAAAAAACACATTTGCATTAATTCTTTTAAAGCAAACACTAGTAAATATATACCATAACTCGGACGAAATTTTTGCAATGAAAATTTCACACTCTGTTTGTCACGCAGGTACGAGAGTTCGATGGTCCTAAACCTTTTATTAAATCGATGCCCAAGGGTCTTAGCATTCTATTCTACCAAAAGGCATTTTCCTGCTAGGTGCCGGTAATGAGAAGAACTCATACAACAAATGTACTCTACGGCCCTAGTTGCTGGGTGCAGATCTGCGGTCATACCAGGGCCGATTATCCCTTCGTCAAGCCCTCGGACTTGATCAATTTCTACAAACGAAAGCTCAAAGTATAGCTGTGAATTTCTTTTAACTAGATAAGTCAAGCATTAGTCGATACATGGCCGGCAACAGCCGTTAGTGGCATGAAACCAACGACCGTTATCCAAAAGTAGGTAATATCCAACCATCATTTGCTCCATTTACATGCACTTCAGGTTTTCTTTAGGCTTTAATGTCCCTAGACGATAGCTCAAAATATAGATATGGGACCCTGCAATCAGAATAGGGACCTTATTTGGTTCTACAAAGGCCCTGGATTTCACGATAGGCTAAAATCTGGGGTAGGTAGGGTAATTTTCCCAAAGTACGACTCTGTTTCCCCACACACAAGATTCAAAGGGCGGCCGAGGTATCTCAAACGTTGCTTAAATCGATAGCCAATAGTCTCAGCATTCTAAATTTACCAATGGTACTTTACTGCTAGGTTCCCGAAATAAAAATAGCATCAAAAAGAAATGTCTATTGTGTGATAGGGACCCACATGGCTTGGTAAAGATCAGGGGTAATGCCAGGTCAGATCGTCCATCCGTTAAGCCCCGGACTCTACATACAAGATTTCAAAATATAGCTGAGAAGTTTTTTCTAACTAGATAAGGCAAAAATTTGTTGATTCTGGCCATCAACAGCCATAAGGGAGATAAAACCTAAGCCCGGTATCCAAAATCAGCTAATATTCAACCTTAATTGACATCATTTCCAGCCTCTTCGGGTTTTTGGACTCCTCAATGTCACCTAGGAGAACGCAAAATGAAGTAAGGGGACCCAGCAATTAAGATAGGTCGAAAAATAGTTCTTCAAGGACCCTGGATTTCATTGTAGGTGGAAATCGGAGGATAGATAGGGTAATTTTCCCAAGTACTTCTTCGTTTTCCTACACCGAAGGTTCGCGATACCTCAAACTTATTAAATCAGTAGCCAAGAGTCTCAGCCTTCTAAATAAACCAAGGGTATCTTCCTGCTAGGTCTCCGTAATAAAAAAACGCCAAAAACATTGGTAGGGCAGATCTGGAGTCATAAAATGTCCGATTTTCCATTCGTCAAGCCCTCGGATTGGGTCAATTTCTACAAACGAGAGCTCAAAAAAAAGCTTAGATGTTCTCCTAATTAGATAAGACAAAAAATTGTTGACATATGGCCAGAAACATCCGTAAGGGGCATACAACCCACGCCCGATACCCAAATCAGCATATATCCATCCATAATTGACTCCATTTCAAGCAACGTCCGGTTTTCTGGAGCCCTCAGTATCAAGAAACGAGGATTCAATATGAAGATACCTCAAACTTTTATTAAGTCTCGGATTTCTAAATATTCCAAGGGTAACTTCCTAGGTCCCCGTAATGAGAAAAACACCATTAACAAATGTGCGGTAGGTCCCATTGCTGGGTGCAGATCATACTAGGTCCGATTATATCTTCATCAAGCCCTCAAACTGTGTCAATTTCTACAAACGAGAGCTTAAATATAGCTGTAATGATTTTCTATCTAGATAAGACAAGAACTAGTTGATATATGGCCAACAACGACGGTAAAGAGCATAAACCCACGTCCGGTACCCAAAATCAGCCAACATCCAACTATGATAGGCTCAATTTTCAGCCACTTCCTTTTCCCTAGAGGCCTCAATATCCCAAAACGATTAGCTCAAAATAAAGGTAGGGGATCCTGCAATCTGAATAAAGCCAGTATTTGGTTCTACAAGGGTCCAGCTGGATTTCATGGTAGGCGGAAATCGGGAAGTATGTAGGGTATTTTTTATCCACTACAACTTCGTTTCCCTACACACGTGGTCCCTAGAGTACCCAAATTAACTTAAACTTAATCTAAACGTGTGGATAAGGGCTCAGCCTTCTATATATACATTGGTACCATCCTGCTAGGTCCCTGTAATGAGTAAGACGCCAAAAACCAATGTTTGATAGGACACAACAGTGTTGGAAACAGATCTTGGGTCATAACAGGTTCAATTTTCCCATCGGTAAGCCCTCCAAAACGATAAAATTCTACAAAAAAGGTTCTCAAAATGTAGCTGAAATATTGTTCTATCTAGATAGAGCAATAATTAGATGATTCATGGCCAACTTAAGTGTAATGGGGCATAAAACAATGTACCCAATGTAATTAAATTAGATCTACCAATTGTTCTTAACTGTCACTGCATGGTAGATCTAACAAGATCCCATTTTACTTTCAGTTCTACGACCTTTGATATTAACCAGTCAGAATCCAGTCTTCATGATTTTGAAGACATGAAGATTTATGATAAAAGCCGAGGATCATGAATGAATTATCACAAAAGAAATTCACATGTGGTGTTGTTAGACCTTCCATGCAGTGACTGTAGGGAACAATTGGTAGATCTGATTTTAATTAAATAGGGCTTGTAACCAAAATCGGACCATATTTCAGATATTGGTTGCCCAATAAACCCACATTTGACACCTCATCCATTATTTATTTTTATAGCTAGAACGGGCCATTCAAAAGCTACTTTTTGAGCTATAATACGATCTCCTATCGTAAAAAGTTGTTCAGAAAAGGTAGTGGGCTGGCTTAACGGTTAATGCTCGACCGGAAAAGGGATCAAATTGTTCAAACTTTATATATTTATTAATTCTAACGGTTTATTTTTGCAAAACTATGAACGTTTTAAAAAGAGACTATAGAACCAGGGAGAAAATAGCATTTGAAACGAATTTAGAATTTGGACAAAATATGACACTCGGAATTTTAGGGTTTTGGTTGCCCATAAAGCCCAAACCCCTCATCCTTTCTCCAAAACTTTTTTGTTTTAAAGCTGTAACGAATATTTTTAATTTGAGCTAAACTCAAGGATATAGGTTAAATAATAAAAAAGTCGTAGCTGATGAAAGCTTAAAAAAGGGGAAGGGGAAATTTTGGGGTTTTACCTGCCCATAAAACCCACATCCCTCATGGGATGCGAATTTTTTTGTTTTGTTTTGTTTTTTTTTTTTTTTGATAGCTATTATCAATACCTACATTTTGACCTTTAACACAAAGTTATATCTTGTAAAATAAAAAAAAAAAAATATTATTACCCATCGAAATCGAGAATTTTTTTTTAAAAAGAGGGTGGCCAATTTTTTGGCGATCTGTAGCTCTTAGTCGTTGATCGTTGGGATCGGACAAAATAGTTTAAAGATGTACTATCAATTGGCTTTTGGTTGGACTAAAACAAGTTGATTTATCTGCTGCTTTTAGCATATTAAGGACACCAAAAGATGACATAAATTAAAATTTTTGGATTTTTTTTTACATTTGTTGCCCCTAGCAACCCTATATTTGGTCCTAATCCCAGAATTATGTATTTTATTATATATATAAATATATGTATAGCCTAGGTAGCCGCGTGGTCAAGGGCGCTGGACGTAGTGCAGGCGGTGTTGCCATAGATGTCACAACAGTGATGGTTCGAATCCCGGAAAGGGAACTAACAATGTGCAGATCTAACAATGTTTGGCTGATTTTCAGACGTATATATAAATAATTCATCAAGCCCAGTATAATGTCTCACGGTATTATCCATTGGACAGGTAAAGTATGAAGAGTTCTCACATAATTCAGACAACTATATAAAATTATAACTTTGTGTGGCGGCATTCCTTGTCGAAAGACATTGAATCCTCTCTGCTATACACACAGCTAATCTGGACGAGCACCTACACATCATGTACTGCATTACAACCCAAGATTAAACCTACGAGGAGGTATCACCCGGTTACCAAAAGCTATATTTTATATAGCCTAGGTAGCCGCGTGGTTTAGGGTGCTGGACGTGGTGCAGGCGGTGTTGCCATAGATGTCACAACAGTGATGGTTCAAATCCCGGAGAGGGAACTACCGATGTGCAGATCTAACAATGTTGGGCTGATTTTCAGACGTATATATATATATATATATATATATATACAGAAAAAAATTGTAATGACAAAATGATTTTGGTACATCAAATATTAGTCTCACGTTTTCATCCTTCACGGGACTTTTCAAGACTGACAACGTCGTAAGGCTACGTCGCTATGGGGAATCTGTGATGCAACGTCATTGTTTCAGACAACGTTCTAAATAGAATTTAATCTTGCGCTAAATACTTTTATGAACTTCTTTTCCAACTGTTTTCGGTACTCTTCTGTTTTGCCGGGAAACTTGAAAAACGGGCATATATTAAATTTTCCATTAGCAAATCTACCTAAATGTTCGCTAATACCTCTTAGCGAACATTTAGATAGATGTAAGTCTTGAAAAATCCCGTGAAGGATGAAAACGTTAGACTAATATCTGATGTACCAAAATCATTTTGTCATTACAATTTTTATCTATATAGTGCTGTACACTGTGCTATTAACATTTTATATATATATATCTTTTTTTTGAATAGGTAATGAAACCCTTTCCAATAATACCAAATGTGTCTCTATTTTGAAAAACGTGAAAGCTATGAATGATTGAAATTTGAAAAATCGAAAATTCAAACCCGGAAGTGGGATTATCTGGTCCGTTTCTGGATCGTCAATGACCGGGATCGTTCGGATTTGATCGGTCAAAAAAACCAAGGCCCTTACCTTCATTTCATTTAAAAGCATAATGTGAGACTCTAGGCCTAGAATAAGGAAAGTTACAGCTATTCAAACTTTGTGTATCTCATGGGCTTCGACGGGCTCAGAGGGCTCCAGGGTTCCCTATTGTTTACCCCAAAGCCGATCGGGTGTTGATAGAGGTACTGGGGCGGGTGGTAAAAGTCCATTGGAGTATCCCCTTTAAAAATTACTCTGGTTTGTATCAATGTTATTTGGTGTACCGAGTACTGGGGGCGTTGGTCATTTGAGCATGGAGGATCGGGTGAGAGTGTCAAACTCATTATTGTGTCTAACTTATTACTGTGTCAAGCTCTTTACTCTGTCCATATTCACTTTAAATTACACATGTTCAAATTTCACTTCTTGACATACTGCGGTCGTATCATGCTGCGCTCAGCGTAGCTCAGAATTAGAAGCTATCTATATTATTTACAATAATTGGCTTGAAGACATATCTTAAAATAAAAGAATTTCTCCTCTATTGCCATATCGATTTAACTTCTCCAAAAAAAGGATAATTTCTACAAAATCCGAAAACTCTTACAAAGACTGACAATTACACAGGGATACATAGTGGTTCTTCAAAAAGGAAAATCCATTGCCAGTAGATGGATTGAGAATTTCAAGTGGTTTTGTTTCTGCCTTATTATTATATGAAATATTTGTACATGTGACTGTACAAATTGGAATCCAGTAGGATCCGCAATCATCCTAGTACAAATTGGAATTCTAATTTCTACTGGGACAAATTAGAATTTTGATTTGTACTGGATTTAATCCAGTACAAACTGAAATTCCAATTTCTATCAGGACAAATGAGAATTCCTGTTTGCACTGGATTTAACTCAGTATGAATTTGAATTCCAATTTCTCCTAGGAGTAATTGAGATATCATAATTTATACTAGAAGGATTCTGGATCCTGCTAACTTAAATCAATAGAAATGGTGGCATGTAGAAGTAAAACATTATAAGTAATATATCTCTTCCACTGTTATTTGTTCATTTAGATAAAAGATTAATTTCAATTGAATAGGATTAATTGTCTAATTAAATAAGAGATATATATGCTTCGCTTTTAACTCTTAAACCTTTAAGCACACCCAGTTTGAACTTTTAATCACTACTTTTAAGATGGCATACTTAAAAACTACTATTCTGATACTAATCTTGTTTATTTGAGTTTTTGTATACCTAGTTTAAATTAAGTAGATCCTGTTACACTACCTGAAATTTCACACATTGTCAGGTTAAAAGAATCGTTCCTTGGAAGATGGCAGTATAACTGCCACAGTTATTAGTAATTCTTCCAAATATCACCGAGTGTCACCAATTGTTAAAACAAATGAACAGTATTATAAGAAGTTTGTCATTTGTCATTTTATTGTTTTAGTATTTAGTTTTTATAAATTTGAAATGCTGTGAAAAACATATTTCTTACAATAAAATCAAAACCTTTTTTTCAGGTTTGAATGTCAGTAATATCCAGAATTCTACTGAATAAAATATACAGTATTTTTCTGGATCATACTAGAAATTTCAATCGGATTCAGATTCTTACTAGTAAAAATCATGATATCTCAATTTCTGCTATGAGATATTGGAATTCCAATCTGTACTGGATTAAATCCAGTACAAAGTGGAATTCCAATTTGTCCTGGTAGAAATTGGAATTCCAATTTGTCCTGGTAGAAATTGGAATTCCAATTTGTACTAAATTAAATCCGATACAAATCGGAATTCTAATTTCCGAGTAGACATTGGAATTTCAATTTGTACTAGGAGGATTCCGGATCCTACTGGATTCCAATTTGTCCTATAACATACACATACATCTTCGCTAGCCAAAGGTTACGATCCGCTACTCTCATCTTCATCCTTAGCAGATCAAGCTGGATTTCTGAAGCGTCAAATCCACGGGTTTGATTGGTTGTCCTTGAACTTGGCTGCATCCAATCAGAATGGTTTAAATCATATTTTTGATATACATCGTAACAATAAAACTTAAAAATAGTGTGTATTGATTTTTTAATTCTGCAAAATTCCAAGGATGTGTAATGTCTCTTTACTTTTGTGGGTTCATTTTCCTTAAACGGAACATTTTTTTTAACATTATTAGATATCATAAATGATCTTTAATTTTGATAATAAATCATATTGAAAAACTTACTATAAAGGGAGATAATTTGAAAAGTGTGTCTCCAAAAATGTGGCTTGATCTGCCAAGGGTGAAGATGAAAGGAGCGGATTGTAGCCATTGGCTAGGGAAAATGATACACATAAGGTTTAGTAGAATATGAACAAAGCTCTAGACATGTAAACCCAAATTTTAATCCACTCAGTAGAAATCCTTTGTACTGGATTTGACCCCCTCTTTCGATATGTTTTGGTAACGAGTACTTCTTTCTGATATGTACAGCATTAAATATTTACTGCTTATTTTGCAACATTGGTATTTTTGTATTTTGATTTTATTGGCACAAGAAAATGGCTGCAGAGATGTCTAAAAGTCTAGAATAAAGTTTCAAAAATCTAAAACAAAGCATCAAAGAAAAAGTTTCTTATCAATGCCTCAATTAACTCTCTTTCAATAAACATATGAAAAAAAATCAGTGTTTTTTTGTTTTTGTTTTTGTTTTTGTTTTGTTTTTGTTTTGTTTTTTTGTTTTTTTGTTTTTTTGTTTTTTTTTTTTTTTGGGGGGNGGGGGGGGGGTGGGTTCATTTGTTTGTTTTTCATATACATTTGACGTGTTTTCCAGGTCAAATAATATTGACTGAATTTTTCTATGAACCATATATTTCTTTAAAAACACACTCATCATAGCATATACATTGTAAATTTCAACTGAGTATAAAAATTTCAATTAAATAGGTTTATCAGATATTGCTATTGTATTATACAATCATTTAAAGCATAACCAGATACACTGCCAAAAAATATAATGTTATTGGAGACTCAGCTGTTGCAAAAGAGAAAATGCACTGTTATACAATATTATGACCAGTCCATGAAAAATTATTACAAGTAAGCCAAACTCAATATTACTGAATATATATACTAATATTTCAGAACTTTTGAATATATAAAATTATTAGGAGGTAAAGTTAGTATTGTCCCCTTAGTCCTTTTAATTGACTTCCAAATGTTTCGGTTTTATCTACACTGATGAGACATAAGTTGTCGAAATGCGCATATGCAGAAAATAAATTAACAGTAACTTCGGTATTTGTTATTTAGTGTGAAAGGTGAAACAGCTTTTAAGCTTTTAAGATGCTATACTCTCTATTGATGAAGTTAAATTTAATCATTGTTGTTCAGCTATACAGAAGGCTACCTTTTATTGCATGGTTTGACATAAAAGTTAACAATAAGAATGTTGAAGTATATAATTAAAACAAACGTCTAAATTCATATCACATGGTATCAAACCTTGATCAATATAAGCCATCATGAAAATGAAAAAAAAAAATAATATATATTACACAGTTTGTTAGTGACCTAATATGGTATATACACGGTCAGTAAATTTTATATTGGGCGAGAGCGCAGCTCGAGCCCCAATATAAAATTTACTGACCGCGTATATACCATATTAGGTCACTAACATACTGTGTAATGTTTATATCCTACCGATAGTCCTTAAACGTATAAAAACTTGTGAAAATCCCAACAAAAGTAATTATGTTTACATGGTGACGTCGATTAATGGCTGCCACTGACTGTATATTTTTCACGTTCACCCCATATGGAATATATGCGGTCAGCACGTGACGTCTTTTGACCAATCAAAATTTGGGAAATTTACTAGAGGTAGGATATATGTCTGTATCTGCACGTTTTGTCAAATGGTATATATATATGAAAATAAATAACTTTTTGATGTTGAAATTTTTTTGTTTTTGTTTCCGAAGTCCTGAAAATGGAAAAAAATGCTACCTACCAAAAGAAAATAAATAAATTTTCCAAACAAAAGCATCCAGCCCCACCCCTCCGATTAGAATATCAAATTGTCGTCCCCTTATTGTCGAAGGCTTTGTGATGAATGCCAATGTAAAATGTAATTTGTTTAAATGTTCCTTTGGTTTTCATTTATGTGGTTTTGACGTATTATCCTTGCTAACATGTACTCTGTTGTAAATAAATTTTTTGTGTCTTAAACTTGTTTTGCATTCAGTTATTCCTGAAAGGTCATATGGTGACCTCATATACTAATGGATTAGTTTAATGTGATTTTGTGGCCTTGGCTCTATGAATAGTTATGTCATACTTAAACCAAGTTATTTATGATGTAGAAGGTTAATTTCAAAAAGATTTCTCAGTAATTTGAACTTATTATGCATTTTTAGGGGATAGCAGCTGCAGTCTGCCTCTCGGTGTGGATATTTCAACCACTAATTTGAGACCGACAGTTAGTTTAGGGCTGTTTGTGTCCTTTAATCGGTCGAATTGTTGTCTCTTGCATATTCACAGTTTTCAGTCTTTGTTATAATCAATAAGTAACGTTTTGGTAATAGTTTCTATTTAAAAAGACTGCGTCACATTGCAAAATATTGCGCTTATTCGCAATTTATTTCATTTATTTGCAATAATCATTGTGTTAATTCGCAAATAATTTTGCGTGAAGTTTGGCGTTGATCTGCAAAGATTATTTAGAAAATGTGCAATGTATTGCTTTACTTCGTATTAATTATTACGTTTCTGCGCAATGTTCGCGTTAATTCGAAACAAAAAATGTTTCATTCATTTGCAATAATAATTTTATTTATTTGAACAATTAATGATTATTATGTTCATAGGCAAATTTTGGGTTAATTCTGTTTTTCAGTTTTTAAATGGCCAGTGTTGGCTACCGTTAGTAGCTAAAACAAAAAGAATAAAGAGCTTTGTCGAAGACGATTAAATCAATAGCATCAAAATAAATATTTTCGACATAATTACTAAATTTGATAATCGTTGAATCATAACAAACAATAAAGAAAAAAGGGCAAAAACAAGGAGGCATGCAAATGGCAATAAAAAGTTGTACATCTCATCTATGTTGTTAAAATATTTCAAATAACTAAATACCGAAGTTACTGTGAATTCATTTTCTGCATATGCGCATTTCGACAACTTATGTCTCTTCAGTGCAGATAAAATCTAATCGTTTGGAAGACCATAAAATCAAATATATTAAAAAACTGATAGAGAACAAATGCCCAATATGATCCAAATGTAAAGCCAAAATAAGCTAAGGACAGAGCATTGCGCGAGGGAGATACTCCTTTGTTTTCAATGAAATTTACAAAAATTTAGATATTGCAAGGTTCGAAATAAAATCGGCTTTCGGGTCAGCACCGAAGTACTGACTACTGGGCTGGTGAATACCCTCGGGGACTAACAGTCCACCAGCAGAGGCATCGACCCAGTGGTAACAAATAACTAAATACCGAAGTTACTGTGAATTCATTTTCTGCATATGCGCATTTCGACAACTTATGTCTCTTCAGTGCAGATAAAATCTAATCGTTTAGAAGACCATAAAATCAAATATATTAAAAAACTGATAGAGAACAAATGCCAAATATGATCCAAATGTAAAGCCAAAATCAGCTAAGGACAGAGCTTCGCGTGAGGGAGATACTCCTTTGTTTTCAATGAAATTTACAAAAATTTAGATATTGCAAGGTTCAAAATAAAATCGGCTTTCGGGTCAGCACCGAAGTACTGACTACTGGGCTGGTGCATACCCTCGGGGACTAACAGTCCACCAGCAGAGACATCGACCCAGTGGTAACAAATAACTAAATACCGAAGTTACTGTGAATTCATTTTCTGCATATGCGCATTTCGACAACTTATGTCTCTTCAGTGCAGATAAAATCTAATCGTTTGGAAGACCATAAAATCAAATATATTAAAAAAACTGATAGAAAACAAATGCCAAATATGATCTAAATGTAAAGCCAAATGAAAAGCCAAAATTCAAACGACATTGTGACATGTGGCAGACGGTTAAATCTAAGAAGCACCTTGCTAAAGTACTAAGAAAAAAAAAGAAAAACAAAAGAACGCCTTGTGTTCTCACATACCACCCTTCCCTGAAAAACACTTTTAACACCGTTCGTAAGCACTGGACATCTGCCCATAAATATATTTGCATAGGATGGAGCCATTTTGGTGCCCATAGCAGTTCCATTTATTTGTTAATAGTGTTCTCCTTTGAAAGTAAAATTGCTTTTTTTAAGAACCATTGTAAGCATGGAAACAAGACATTCTGTGGATGGAATTTTGACCGGGCGAGATTCCAAAACTTCTTCGCAAGCTTCAATCCCATCGGAGTAAGGGATGTTTGTATAGAGGGAGGGGACGCCCATAGTGACCTGGGTTGTGTTAGGTGGTAAAAGATTCAAGTCCGCCATTTTTTTTGTAAATATTCAGTGGTATCTTTGATGAATGATAGGAGATTCTCAACGTGTTGAAGGAGATGGTAATATTCATAATCAGATTTTTTTTTTCAGCAGGATGACCATTAGCAGAGACGATGGGTCTTCCTGGGTTGTTAGGTTTGTGAATTTTTGGAAGTAAATAAAATCTGCCAGGTTTTGGATTCTCTGGAATTAAGTATTGTAGTGTTTTTTCATCGATGTGCCCCTTCTCGAGCATGTTGTTAAGTTCATGTGTTATTTCATCACTATTCTTTTTAATGGGGTCATTGCTTAATTTTAAATAAAAATGTCATCGCTAAGCCTTGCGGTCGGCTTCTTGAAGATATAAGCGTTTGTCTATCACAACAACAGCACCACCCTTGTCTGCCGGCTTTATGACAATTTCTTCGTTAGTTTTCAAATTACGAAGAGCAGTACGTTCCCCTGGCTAGAGATTGTCAAAACTGTCAGTGTGTAATTTGACAGAATGCAATATGTCATCTTTAACGTTGTCTATGAAAGATTCCAGAGTGGCATTTTTCCTGGGTTTAGGGATCCATTTGCTTTTACAATTTTTTCTTGACAATCGTCATCTAAGACACCTTCGGAACTGATTGCATCCTCTGTTTCCCTCTTTTTTGATCCAAAATATTCTTTTATTCTTAGGTATCTTGCAAAGTTATCAAGTTCCTTGGACAATTTCGTCTCTTTGATTTTTCCAGGTGCGGGGCAGAAATGCAAGGCCCTGACAAAAGAGATGTGAGTGATGTTGTTTGTTTCTTGGGGTTTACGTTTGAAATGTCGGTTTCGTCTTTATTTCGTCTTTTCGAAGATGGTGCGTATCGGTTGGTGTATGACGCCATCTCGGTAAAACTTTTTTACGTTTTCGTTTATGAAGTTCCGAACTTAGAATATAAGTAATGTCATTGAAACGTTTCAAAATATTTTCATATTGTTGAACTGTAAGATCGTTAAAGATAGAGTTAAACTCTTCGGTGAATTTTCGGAGATGTTCTTGACAGTGGTTTTTCAACAGGACCAACAGTCGTTTGGAACTGTGGAAAAGAGTGTTATTCCACCTGCACTGAAAAGAATATGATACACTGCCTGGTATTTGAGGCAGAACTTTGATGTGTAGTCCTTTAGGGATTGCCTCATTTTCGAGATATGTTATGTAATTAGATAGGTGATGACTGGTTTTCACATGTTTTTGCTTAATTATTCTCAGTTGTTTAAAATATAGTTTATTGTAATACAGATAAACAAGATAGAAAAACGCCAGGTTACAAAACTCCAAACGAAGACGAAGAATTCGTGCACAGACACATTAAGTCTTTTGCAGTTATTGAAAGTCATTATACAAGCAAAGACACTAACATAAAGTATCTACCACCGGAACTCAATATAAAAAAAAATGTATGAATTGTATAAGGAAGCATGTGAGAAGTCGGGTCGCAGACCAGTTTGACAAATGTTTTATAGAAAAATATTCAATAAGCACTACAACTTTTTTTTCTTTCATCCCCAAAAAGATCAGTGCTCGACATGTTCTATTTATGAGCAACACAAAATACAGCGGTCAGTGCCATCTGACATAGAATCAAATTACAACAAACATCAGAGAAGGAAAGAAGAAGCACGTTCTGACAAAATGAAGGACAAAGATTTAGCTAAAGATAAAACCGTTCATGTGGCAACTTTTGATTTACAAGCAGTTCTAGAGACCTCTTTTATAAAAGAAAGTTATCCTGCTACCACTTATCGTTTTATAGCCTTGGGAATAAAATTGAACAAAGCTTTCTATGGGACGTAACTCAGGGTGCGAGAGGCTCCTGTGAAGTTGGCACATGTCTGATATTAGTTCTATTGCCGGAGGAATGTCACCAGTCAGGTCAATCACTTTTTTTCTGACACATGTGGAGGACAAAACCGCAACCAGTTTACAGCAGCTGCAATCCACCATGTGTCCACTAATATACCAAGTATTCAATATGCTAATCACAAATTCTTTGAATCTGGTCATTCACAGATTGAGAGTGACTTAATTCACTCTGCTATTGAACAAGCTAAAAAGAAAACAAAAGTATATGTGCCATCGCAGTGGGAGACAGTGGTTACATTTTCTAGGAAAACAAACCCCTATATGGTTGTTCCACTAAAATACTCAGACTTTCGGGACTTCGAAGTTCTTGTTAAACAGATATGAATATGAAGGTTGGTACAAATGGGGACCGTATCTCCTGCCAAAGAGTTAAATGGATACAGGTAAAAAAGTAAAATCCAGACTCGATTTTCTTCAATTACAGCTTTAATACAGAAAATTTTATTGAAGTGAATGTAAAGGGAAAGACAAAGAGAATAGGAAGACCAGGATAAGACCAAACAGATCTTCCGAACAATTTCATGGTTAGTACAACAGTCTAAAAACAGACGTTAACACGAAGGATAAACTACCCATGCCTGACATCTTGGAAAGTGACTGTGACACCGATGAGATATTCAACTATCTGCACTGATGAGACTTGTTGTCGAAATGGCCATATGCAGAAGATAAATTAACTGCAATTTTGGGTACTTCTGTTTTAAAAAAATGAAATTAATCATTTAGGCTTGAGTCATCTGCCTGTAATGTATTTTTCTACCAAACCAAAGCCAAAGTCTAAGTCTAAGTCTTTTAATATTAAATATTAATTTTTTGTTGATTCCAGTGGGATTCGAACCCCCTCTGTCAAGGTACTAAGGGTTGAGAGTCTGCCACGCTAACCATTACACCACCAATTCCATGTTCAAATTTCGGTTAATTAATATACTTAACTCTCATATTATGTGTCAAAATAAATTCGCAGCTCACTCTATTTTACATCCCTTGGGTCTCCCACAGAGATGGCGTGTGCAGTGTAATTTGTCTGTAATATCTGTGCATTCGAAGAGCAGCCAAATCCCTCGGTGGGAAGGCAATCTCGATATTCATTTCTCTAATTCTAACCCCGTTGGGTTCCTACGATAGACCGTTATATTTGATTTTTTAGGCCCTGCATTAGCGTAAATATTCGCAAATCCGGGGAGATGAACAAGTTTCCACGTTGACTGAATTTATAGACAG
>MJUU01023061.1:0-24524 GCA_002080025.1 Modiolus philippinarum
CTAGATGACGAGATGGCGGATTGTCCAGTACCTTACACTGACATGAAACCTTTAATCGCTAAATATATTTTAAATTTATGGCAGGCCAAATGGGATCTGCAAATAAATAATAAACTGCATGGAATACAGGCAGATGTCGGTAAACAAGTCAGTTCCTGCGGTAAAACCGTAGGGAACAGGTAGTGTTGACCCGTTGTCGTATTGGACATACTAGAACAACACATAGTTTTATCCTCAACAGTGATGATCGACCTGAATGTATTCCATGCAATTGTCCTTATACAATTCAACATGTTTTAATTGAATGTGTAGATGTTGCCGATATCAGGCGTGATTTTTATTCAGCTGATTGTCTTAAAGACCTATTTACAAATGTCGCTGGCGACAAAATCGTTCAATTTTTAAAAGCAATCAATTTATTTTGTAAGATTTAAAAAGATCAATTTTAAACTAGTTTCTAATTTCTAATATTGTTAGTCAAACCATAATTTCTTTAATTATGTTTTAACATTTTACACATTTCTTTTACTTGTATAAAGCTATATGGTTTTATATAGATATTTTTACTATATAACTATTCTAATTAGTTAATATACTTAACAGTTCTCGCCACGATATAGCTGAAATATTGCTGAAGTTGGCGTAAAACACCAATCAATCAATCAATCAATCAATCTTATTGTAATTCTTCTGATTGTTATTATCATTATTAAGGTCTTTCACCACATGTGAAAGACCTTACTGTATTTCTTCTGATTATTATCATTAAGGCCTTTCACCACACGTGAAAGACCTTATTGTAATTCTTCCGATTATTATTATTATTGTTTTTTCTTTTTCTTCCGCCGGCCATGCTCAAAACTACGCGACATATTATTTGATACTTTAGGTGATGGATGATACTGGCTGAGGATGCGAAAACTTACGCAAGCATATTGAGCTATTTATAGTAACGGTATTATCTCCCCGAATACGGTTTACCTTGTTAGGGGATAAGCTCAGAAACCATAACCGATATCGAAAATCTGAGGTAGGGAAAATGTTGCATTCATCCTCAGGATGATTTTTCATGGAAAAAAAATTTGGATCGCGACCCTGGTTACGCGTTTTTGAACCCTAAATATGCAAATTTTTCAAAGTTATGGGATTTCTACCAAATTTGGTTTCCAGGTAGCTCTCACAGTCCTTATTACAAATCTGGGGTCAAAACATTTTGTTGGCCGCCATTTACAAAATGAAACATTTACACTTGAAATTTTGTTATCGCGATATCTCGGAAATGATAAAAAAATTCTGAAAAACATTATATTGCAAAAAAGACTCCTCTCATTAATTTCTCCATTTTATTCAATAGACGCGAAACTCTGTGATCAACCGTTTTTGAGTTATAGCCCTTGACGCGTTTCGGTAAATCACTTTTATGCAAATAACTTTTAAACGCTTACAGATAATATGGTAAACATATATACATAAAGTGATCAGTGTGAAAAGAGCTTCAATTTGAGTACCAGGTTGAAGGTCATCGGTGTCCTTTGACATTGTTAGGGGATAAACTTAGAATCCATAATAGATAGCTGAAAAAGTATATCAGCAAAAATGTTAAACATATCAAGGGCTACATTTCTTATATTTGGACCGAAACTCTCAGATGACTCCCTAAAGAGTTATTGCTCTTGACGCGTTCCGGAAAATGGTTTTTTACATATAACCTTTAAACCGTTAGAGATAGTATTGTCAAGTAACATATCAAATTAATCAGTAAAAAGAGACCTTCAATTTGAGCACAAGTTCAAAAGTTATCAAGGTCAGAGGTCAAGGTCATAGCCAATTTTTAGTTTTTTTCAGTTATTTGTCAAGTGCTTAGCAACAATACCTGAAAAGTTTTGTGATAATGTGAAAACGACATAAATGCAATTAGCAACTCGAAGTGACTTTCATGGAATCATCATGGTGAAAACTGGTGAAAGACCTTGCAATTGTTCTCTGAACAATTTACCTTTAAATTATTAATATTATTCTTTTTTTCCGCGGTCAAAAGAGTAAATGTGTCGCGACATATCAATTCGATACTTGGTCATATTATTCGGCTTAGTGAGGGGTCGAAGCCACTGACCCTGTGAAGCCGATCTATTTTTAGTAACGGAGTTATCTCCCCGAAGACCGAAAACCTTGTTATCATGTTTGCTCAAAAACCTTAGCCGATATCGAAATTCTGTTGTGGGGAAAATGTTGCATTAATCCAGAGAATGTTTCGTTATGCGAAAAAAACTTTTGGGTCGCGACCCCGGTTACGCGTTTTTGACCCCTAAATATGGAAATTTCTTAAAGTTATCCGATTTTGATAAAATTTGGTTTCCAGGTAGCCTTTATGGTCCTGATCACAAATCTGTTTTTCGTCCGCCATTTTCAAAATGGCCGCCATTCGAAATTTTGTTATCGTGATATATCGAAAACGATAAAAAATTTAAGAAAACATTGTGAAGCAAAAATACTTCTCTCATTAAGATCTTCATTTATGGTTGGTCAAAATAAATTTTCGTCTGCCATTTTCAAAATGGCCGCCATTCGAAATTTTGATATCGCGATATCTCGGAAACGATAAAAAATTTATCAAAAAATTGTGAAGCAAAAATACTCCTCACATTAAGATCTTCAACTATGGTTGGTCAAAAAAAAAATCGTCCGCCATTTTCAAAATGGCCGCCATTTGAAAATTTGTTATCGCGATATCTTAGAAACGATAAAAAATTTCTGAAAACATTGTGTTGCAAAAATACTCCTGTCTTCGAGATCTTCATTTATGGTTGGTCAAAAAAAGATTTTCTTCCGCCATTTTTAAAATGGCCGCCATTCGAAATTTTGTTATTGTGATATCTCGGAAACGATTAAAAATTTATGAAAACATTGTGAAGCAAAAATCCTCCTCTCATTAAGATTCTCATTTATGGTTGGTCAAAAAAATTTTTTCTTCCGCCATTTTCAAAATGGCCGCCATTGGAAATTTTGTTATCGGTATATCTTAGAAACGATCAAAAAATTATAAAAACATTGTGAAGCAAAAATACTCCTCTCATATGGTTGGTCAAAAAACAATTTTGGTCCGCCACTTTCAAAATGGCCACCATTCGAAAATTTGTTATCGCGATATTTCGGAAACGATAAAAAATTTCTGAAAACATTGTGGGGCAAAAATACTCCTGTCTTCAAGATCTTCATTTATGGTTGGTCAAAAAAAGATTTTCGTCCGCCATTTTCAAAATGGCTGCCATTCGAAATTTTGTTATCGCGATATCTCGGAAACAATAAAAAATTTATGTAAACATTGTGTTGCAAAAATACTCCTCTCGTTAAGATCTTCATTTATGGTAAGTCAAAACATTTTTTTCGTCCGCCATTTTGAAAATGGCCGCCAATCGAAATTCTGTTATCGCGATATCTCGGGAATGATAAAAAAATTGATGAAAACGTTGTGCTGCAAAAATACTCCTCTTTTTTAAGATCTTGACTTATTGTTGGTCAAAAAAAAATTGCTTACATAACTTTTTTTTACCAATATAGAGAACAAAAACAAACTCTAACATGTAATCGTGGCGAAAACTGGTGAAAGACCTTGCAATTGTTCTCTGAACAAATGTCCTTTTAAGTATTATTATTATTCTTCTTTTTTTTTCTTCTGCCATCAATGTTGTCGAACTGCTTAGACCAATCATAACCAAACTTGGTACACTAAACAAGCACTGGCGTAGCTCGACTCAGGTCACCCTGTAAACCGATTCTATTTTTAATAAGAGAGTTATTTCCCCGAATACGGTTTATCTTGTTAGCAGGTAAGCTCATATACCGTAACCAATATAAAAAAAGTGAGCTGGGGAAAATGTTGGGACTCATCCTCAGGATGATTTTTCATGCAAAAAAAAAATAAAAATAAAAATAAAATGGCCGCCATTCAAAATTTTGTTATCGCGATATCTCGGAAACGATAAAAAATTTATTGCAAAAATGTTCCTCGCATTGAGATCTACATTTGATTCAATTGGACAAAAACTGTGCGACGAACCGTTTTTGAGTTATAGCCCTCGACGCGTTTCCATAAATCGTTTTTTTGCGAATAACTTTAAAACGCTTACAGATAATATAGTAAACATATATGTTTAAAGTGATCAGTATGAAAAGACATTCAATTTGAGTACCAGGTTGAAGGTCATCGGTGACTTTTGACCTTGTAAGCATATAAACTCGGAAACCATGATAGATGGCTGAAAAATTATATCAGGAAAAATGTTCATCATGTCAAGGGCTACATTTGTTTCATTTTGACCGAAGCTTTCCGATGATTCCCCAAAGAGTTAACGCCCTTGACGAGTTTCGGAAATAGGTTTTCTTGCATATAACTTTTTAATCTTTACAGATAGTATGGTCATGTAACATATCAAATTAATCAGTAAGAAGAGGCCTTCAATTTGATCCCAAGGTCAAAGGTCATCTAGGTAATCGGTCAAGGTCATAGCCAAATTTTTGTTGTTTTTTATCGTAAAATCTATAAAACGATTAGAAATGGCTGCTCTAATATATTGGAGACAATGTGGGTCTCATCAAGATGATTTTAAACATGTAACGTAACAAAACATGACATAAAACATAGCTTTGACTGGGAAAGACCTTGCAATTGTTCTCTGAATAATTGTCCTTTTAATTATTATTATTATTATACTTTCTTTTTTTTCCGCCAGACTTTACGAAAAAGTTTCGCGACATATCAATTCGATACTTGGTCATATTATTCGGCTTAGTGAGGGGTCGAAGCAACTGAACCTGTGAAACCGATCTATTTTTGGTAACGGAGTTATCTCCCAGAAGACCGAAAACCTTGTTATCATGTTTGCTCTGTAACTGATATCAAAATTCAGATGTGAGGAAATTGTTGGATTCATCCTCAGGATGTTTCGTTATGCGAAAAAAAAGAATTTTCGGTCGCAACCCCGGTTACGCGTTTTTGACCCCTAAATATCCGATTTTGATAAAATTTGGTTTCCAGGTAGTCTTCATGGTCTTGATTACAAATCTGTGGTCGAAAACTTTTTTCATCCGCCATTTTCAAAATGGCCGCGATTCGAAATTTTGTTATCGCAATATCTCGCAAACGATAAAAAATTTATGAAAACATTGTGAAGCAAAAATACTCCTCTCATTAAGATTATCATTTATGGTTGGTCAAAAAAAAATTTCGTCCGCCATTTTGAAAATGGCAACTGTTCGAAATTTTGTTATTTCGATAACTCGGAAACGATAAAAAATTTATGAAAACATTGTGTTGCAAATACTCCTCTCATAAAGATCTACATTTCTGGTTGGTCAAAAAAAAAAAATTTCCTCCGCAATTATCAAAATGGCCGCCATTCGAAACTTTTTTATCGCGATATCTCGGAAATTATAAAAAAAAAATTATGAAAACATTGTGTTGCAAAAATACTCCTCTCATGAAGATCTACATTTCTGGTTGGTCAAAAAAATTTTATTCTGCCATTTTTAAAATGGCCGCGATTCGAAATTTTGTTATCGCGATATCTCGGAAACGATAAAAAATTTATGAAAACTTTGTGTTGGAAAAATACTCCTCTCTTAAGGATCTACATTTCTGGTTGGTCAAAAAAATTTTTTCGTCCGCCATTTTCAAAATGGCTGCCATTCGAAAATTTGTTATCGCAATATCTCGGAAACAATAAAAAATTGATGAAAACATTGTGTTGCAAAAATACTCCTCTCATAAAGATCTTCATTTATGGTTGGTAAAAAAAAATTGTGTCCGCCATTTTGAAAATGGCCGCCAATTGAAATTTTGTTATCACGATATCTCAGAAACGATAATAAATTTATGAAAACATTGTGTTGCAAAGTACTCCTCTGATTAAGATCTACATTAATGGATGGTCAAAAAAATTTTTTTTCGTCCGCCATTTTGAAGATGGCTGCCATTTTAATTTTGTTATCGTGATATCTCGGAAACCATTTAAGATTTATGAAAACATTAATTTGCAAAAATACTTTTCTGATTATGGTCTATATTTATGGTTGGGCAAAAAAACTGTTGTTTACGGAACTTTTTGGACCAAAATAGAAAACAAAAACAAACTTTAACATGTGATCGTGGTGAAAACTGGTGAAAGACCTTGCAATTGTTCTCTGAACAATTGTCTTTTTAATTAAGGTCTTTCACCACAGTGAAAGTCCTTATTGTAATTCTTCTTCCGATTATTATTATTATTCTTTGTCCGCCGCCCCGCTGCCTAAAAACTATGCGACATACCATTACGATACTTTGTGTGGTAGCTCGGTCATTCAATACGACAACAAATATGACCCTATTGTTCTGAACTTTTTTTAGTAACGGAGTTATCTGCCCAACACCGAAAACCCTTGTTAGAGGATAAACTCGAAAACCGTAAACGATAGCTGATAAAGTATAATGGGAAAAATGTTCCTTAGGACATGACGGAACTTCGTTACATTTTGACCGAAACCTTGCGGTATGGTATTTTTGAGTTATTGCCCTTTGAAATTTTTGAGTTTCCGTCACAATTTATTTTTCAGAAACCGTAAGTCGTAGCGACCTGAAACTTGCACCATTGATCATGACTACACTTAAGCTTGAAAATGATGTCAAAGTCAAATGTAAACTTTGACCTTGACCTTTGACCTAACACCTTGTTAGTGAATAAACTTGTAAAAGATGGCTTAAAAGATTAATGGGGAAAATGTTCATCTTCACGAGACGCAACTTTGTTACATTTGGTCCGAAGAGATTCGACGACCTTTTATGTGAGTTATTGCCCTTTGAAAAATTTTGAGTTTCCGTTTATGCTAGATACCCCCAAACACTAAGCTGTAGAGACCTAACACCTGCACCATTGTTCATGACAAGACTTGACCTTTCAAATGATGTCAAGGTCAAAGGTGAATTGTGAACTTGACCTTTGACCTTGAACCATGTTAGTGGATAAACTCGGAAACCGCAATAGACAGCTGATTAAATGTATTTGAGAAAATGTTAGTCTTAATGAGATCTACATTTGGTACATGGGTCCAAAATAATTGGACCACTGGTTTTGGACCTAGGGCCCAAAAACCATTTTTCGAGGTCCGATTTTGGTTTTTTTGCTTATAGCCAAAAACTTTTAAAGATACAAAGAAACTATAAAAGCTAAAATGTTCAGTTCAATGTGGCCGACAAAATGAGGTCAAGGTCAAAGGTCAAGGTCCTTAGCAACAACGTTTTTTGCCATAAAAGTCCTTAGCAAACGTAGGCAAAAAGTTTTGTAATGTTGTAAAGATGAAATAAATGACAATGCCAACCGGAATTGACTATCATAGCTAATTTTTCCAAAAAGTCCTTAGCAACCGTAGGCAAAAAGTTTTGTAATGTTGTAAAGAGGAAATAAATGACAATGCCAACCGAAAGTGACTATCATGTCCTTAGCCACAAGCTAATTTTTCGAAAAAGTCCTTAGCAACCGTAGGCAAAAAGTTTTTGTAATGTTGTAAAGAGGAAATAAATGACAATGCAAACCGGAAGTGATTATCATATCCTTACCAACAAGCTAATTTTTTTCGAAAAAGTCCTTAGCAACCGTTGAGCAAAAGACTAATAAAGATCAGAACTTTTGTTTACACTGAATTTTGAACTGAAATAGACAACAAAATTAAACTCAAACTCTTTTGCAGTGTGGAGTTCGTAAAAAGATTCCCCGTGCGAGAGATGCATGCTCTCTATATTTTTCAGTTATGGTGTACTTGTGCGTTAGAGAATTTCTCATATGGATATACTATTGATACTTTCAAATTTTGGCATTTGTTTTATTAATTTCGAAATGTAATCCAGACCACCTGTTTTAAGTGCCCACATCTCACGATTTTATAACGCTAAAATTTCTTACATTCTACTTGATGAGTGCCCTGTGTTTGTCTATATGTTGTAGTTGTCCACTAGCTTAAAACACTAGTGCTTTTGTCGGGCAAAGGATGACAGTGGTTGTAAGAGCACTTTGCCAGTTTAATTGATGTTTGTTCACAATCCCGCACCCATGACCAAGAAAGACATGGATGTAGCGTTGATCGACAATTAGCAAAGAATTCCGCTTAAACCGATGCTAGGGGCCTTTTTGAACTTACTATGAGGTATGAGCAAATCTCATTGTTGAAGGCCTCATGGTGACTTCAAGATGAAGAACAACAATAAAAGCGTTGTTCCTTAGCTTGTTTTTTACCATGTATTTGTAGAGACTTTGTCTCATGTGCATTTACTCCATATCCTTTTATTCAGCATTTACGACTGGAGTTTGTCTCTCTTGCAGTGTGGAGTTCGTAAAAAGATTCCCCGTGCGAGAGATGTATGCTCTCTATATTTTTCAGTTATGGTGTACTTGTGCGTGAGAGAATTTCTCATATGGATATACTATTGATACTTTCAAATTTTGGCATTTATTTTATTAATTTCGAAATGTAATCCAGACCACCTGTTTTAAGTGCCCACATCTCACTATTTTATAATGCCAAGTTTTCTTACATTCTACTTGATGAGTGCCCTGTGTTTGTCTATATGTTGTAGTTGTCCACTAGCTTAAGACACTAGTGCTTTTGTCGGGCAAAGGATGACAGTGATTGTAAGAGCACTTTGCCAGTTTAATTGATGTTTTTTGACAATCCCGCACCCATGACCAAGAAAGACATGGATGTAGCGTTGCTCGACAATTAGCAAAGAATTCCGCTTAAACCGGTGCTAGGGCCGTCTTGAACTTACTATGAGGTATGAGCAAAGCTCATTGTTGAAGGCCTCATGGTGACTTCAAGATGAAGAACGACAATAAAAGCGTTGTTCCTTTGCTTGTTTTTTTACCATGTATTTGTAGAGACTTTGTCTCATGTGGATTTACTCCATATCCTTTTATTCACCATGTAATCATTGTGAAAACTGGTGAAAGACCTTGCAATTCTGAACAATTGACCTTTTAATTATTCTTTTTCTCCTTTCAATAATTTTTATGGTAATAAAATAGCTGGACCAACTGATTTCAAACTTTGCACAAAGTTAGACCACCATCTGAAATTATATGCTTTTGTGCGTTTGAAATTTTCAAAATGGCCTCCAAAATACATCAAAATTTCAATTTTGTCGGATCTCAACGAAAACGGATTTTTAGGTAGAGTTGGACACTGCGAATGAGCTGAATCATCGAATTGGTTGTCTGGGGTTACATCGGCTATTGCTTGCAATTGCACATTTAGTTGTAACTGTAATTGCAAGATGAAAAAACAACAATGAAAGCATGAACTTTTGGTTTGTTTTAACAAATACTTTACAAGTGTTTGTTTGAGGTGCAGTCACTCAATCTACTAAAATCCAAATAATGATAAAACTACAAAATTGAGAATTGGTACATTCTTGTACACAAGACACTTAATTTGATTTTTTAAAGTAGAGTAGATAAATATCGATTTATTTTTTAAACAGTGTTTTTATCAGTATAGATAACAAAATATCGAAGTATCTGTCAATATAGTTTCTCATACACATGTATGCACATTTATAGATTTCGAATTGTATAGAATTTCTATTGCACACAATGATGAAACTGGTGTTAAAACAATATGCTTCAAAAGAAATGCATGTGCTGATGGTTTAAGTTAGCATCGTGTCGCTTGGAGATTCAGAGTTCAAAGATTGTAAGTTATACTTCAATTTTTTTTGTAAACAAAGTTGTTGAGTAATTGAATGTTTATACATTTTATAGCTTAATACTCTTGCTGCTATTTACGTATATTTGCCTCAAGTTGAAATAGTAATGATTTGAATGTTTGTGATATTTACTTTTAGTCATTTTTGGTAAAATAATATCTGATTAATAGAATTTTGAATGTGAAATAAGAAAACAATCTCCAAAAATCAAATCTAGAAGTGATTTATTCCAATAATTTCCATATTTGTAACATATTTGTAACTTCGGTATTTAGTTATTTGAAGTGTTTCGAAATAATTTGAATGTTTGTGATATTTGCTTGTTGTCATTTTTTGGGGTAAAATAATATCTGATTAATAGAATTTTGAATGTGAAATGAGAATACAATCTCCAAAAATACCATCTAGAAATGATTGATTCCAATAATTTCTACATTTGAAGCCGCCGTGCGCGGTCCCGGCTTATGAATAGGCCCACAGCATCCTCTGAACTTGGAGTATGAGTGTTCCTAACAGAGGCCCGGCACCTGGATCGGTTTTTCAGGGGCTTCGGCTATAGAGCTACCGGGCGCGTCCCCAGTTGGTGGATAGGGGAGTGCACTGTCTATGCGGGGATAGTCAGGTCATAATACGGAAAGCCTGACCGCGAACCATTGTAGCGAAACTGTATGGAGAAACGCCACGCTCCATGCAGTATAAAGACCCCTTCAATATTTCTCTAAAGAGAACAGACGCACTGGGTGTCGTATGGAAGGCTAAATTTTCTGCCCCTACCCATTTCTCCCATTTTCCAGTGGCAATCAAAAGTCGTTAACCCGGTTGTTCTTTCTTTCTTCTTTTACTTACAATTTTTTGCATTTATTAATTTGTTCTCGTCCTGATATAGCTGAAATATTGCTCATTGGACGTTAAACTCTAGCTAATCAATCAATCTTTATTTGAAGTGTTTCGAAATGAATTGAATATTTGCGATATAAACTTTTTAGCCAATTTTTTCATGTCCAAGACCAATGCTGATGTCGACAAAAACATTCGATATCGAAGTCTTAATAAATTGCTTTAATTTCAATTCACAGTTACTTCGGTATTTAGTCATTTAATATAATAAATAGCTTTAAAACCAATGCCGATGTCGATATCGACGATATCGACAAACACGACATCGGCATTGGTTTTAAAGCTATTTATTATATTAAATGACTAAATACCGAAGTTACTGTGAATTGCGACCTTCACTTTTAGTATTTTTTTTTTATATAAAATAATATCTGATTAATAGAACTTTCAATGTGAAATGAGAAAACAATCTCCAAAAATACCATCTAGAAGTGATTCTAGACATCTTTGAGTTAATGGCCTTCCAAAAGTTTAGATTTTATCTGCACTGATGAGACATAAGTTGTCGAAATGTGGATATGCAGAATTTAAATTCACAGTAACTTCGGTATTTAGTCATTTGTTACCACTGGGTCGATGCCACTGCTGTAGACTGTTAGTCCCCGAGGGTATTCTCCAGCCCAGTAGTCAGAACTTCGGTGCTGACCCGAAAGCCGATTCTATTTGGAACCTTACAATATCTAATTTTCTGTAAATTTTGTTGAAAACTAAGGAGTATCTCCCTAATGCAAAGCTCTGTCCTTAGATGATTTTGGCTTTACATTTAGATCACATTGGTTATTTGTTCTATATCAGTTCTCCAGCCAAGTAGTCAGTACTTCGGTGCTGACCCGAAAGCCGATTCTATTTGGAACCTTGCAATATCTAATTTTTTATACGCCCGTCTAATGACGGACGTATTATGGTATACCAATGTACGATTGTCTGTCCGTCTGTCTTTCTGTCTGTCCGTCGTTTTCATATGTCGCGCTCTAACTTGATAATCATTTGGGCAATTCACTTCAAACTTTGCAGAGGTATTTGGTATGGTGGCCTCACGATCTGCATACTTTTTCGGGAAAATTCAATTTTTCTTGTAGGAGTTATGGGACTTTATTCATCAATTTTAAGGCAATTTTTTACATGTCGCGCTCTAACTCGACAACCCTATGGTTGATTCACTTCAAACTTTGTAGAGGTATTGGGTATGATGGACTCACGATCTGTATACTTTTCCGTGAAAATTCGATTTTTCTTGTAGGAGATATGGGACTTTATTCGTCAATTTTAGGCAATTTTTTTACACGTCACGCTCTAACTCGACAACCCTTTTGGACTCATGATCTGTATCCTTTTTCGTGAAAATTCGATTTTTTCTTGTAGGAGATATGGGACTTAATTCTTCAATTTTAGGCAATTTTTTACATGTCACGCTCTAACTCGACAACCCTTTTGGACTCATGATCTGTATACTTTTTCGTGAAAATTCGATTTTTCTTGTAGGAGATATGAGACTTTATTCGTCAATTTTAAGGCAATTTTTTACATGTCACTCTCTAACTTATGAATAGGCTCGCAGCATCCTCTGAGCTTGGAGTATGAGTCTTCCTAACAGGCGACACGTTTGCCGTGTGTCGAGACCCGTGTCGATGATTGACGAGATCCTGGCTGGTGCGAACCCATATTCAGACTCCCGATACGGCCATGAAATATCCGTTGGGCTGATAATATAGGGTCAATATCCTGCTTTGGCTCTGATATCAACTTGACGGGAGGTCGGACGGGCCCGATCCGATCAATCGGCTGGTAATGCCAAGCCCCTCAAGATATCCATCCAATGTGAGTTTGTACAAACTAGTGTATTATTGTTGTCTTAGTCTCATTTAAAACTTATCCAATGCAGGATATCTTGGAGAAGGCGGTGGCTCATGGGTCAATCGAGGGGTACGCTTTCTATCAGTGCCTGATGGTTACGCTCTGCTTGAGTATACTATCTTAGGAAAACCTGGTGCTTTCCGGTGGGGATCCATGGAATCAAAGCATCGCCCAAAATTGGCGCTCCGTGGTGGGTGGGTGACTCTGATGGTGAAACTTTCTTTACTTTTTCATGGCACAACAACATCCAAACCAACCAGCTCCAAATAAAAAGAGAAAATCAGATGATTCTATTCCTGAAGTTGAAGACTGTATTTGGCCTAAGTTTATTGTGTTAAGTGGATCTCCAGAGAAACCAGTTTCAAAAATTAACCCTTTTGTTATACAGAAGACAATTCAGAGCATTGCCGGAACCGTAAAAAATGTTTCAAGAATGAGATCAGGTGACCTGTTGATCGAAACAATATCTAAACAACAAAGTCATAACCTATTAAAAATTTCTAAAATCTTGGATTTCGACGTTTCAGCCTCTCCTCATAAAACACTAAAAAGCAGTCGGGGTATTATGAGAGACAGAAGTCAGTACCTATCTGATCTAAAGGATGAGGAAATATGTGAGGGATTATCCACTCAAGGTGTCACAAAGGTGCAAAGATTTGGGTCCAAAAAATCTGGAACACCAGTTAAATTAAACACCTTTTTATTAACATTTAATACTCCTGTTCCTCCAACCTCTTTAAAAATAGGCCCCTTTGGTATAAAGGTGGACAAATTCCTCCCAAACCCAGTCAGATGTTTCACTTGCCAAAAGTTTGGCCATGGCTTCAAACAATGTAAGGACAAGCTGAAGTGTTTCAGATGTGCAGAAGAGATGCATCAAGGCCCTGACTGTAGTAATGCACTAAAATGTGCTAACTGCAGCGGTGACCATATGGCCTCCGCAAGGGACTGTCCACTTTATATCAAAGACAAGGAAATTTTGAAGATTAAAACAGAGAAAAACATGTCTTACAGTGACGCACGTCATCATGTCACCTCCTTGAATACAGTTAAGACAGCAACTTCATATGCAGATAGAGTCAGACAATGGCCTTCTTTATCTCATATGGATACCCAAACAATCTTGTCTTGGCCACTTGACCAAGAGAACCCCACAAAGTTGCTGTCAAAACTGTTTCAAAGGAGCAAATACTTACTCCGACTAAATATAAACAAAACAGGAAACAAACAGTAAATTCATCAACCCAGTCAACACAATCATCTACCCAGTCTACTCAATCGTCAACTCCAAGGAAAAAAGAATCATCAATTAATTCAAAGCCTACCAAAGCAAAACCTGATTCAAAGTTCACTCGTTCAGTACAGGTATAAATAAATCTGCAGATCGCTCATCGTCTGCAGATAAAATTAAATCCAAATTTGCAAATAGCCAAAGAGAAAGCAGTCGTGATAGTTCTAATTTGTCTGTTAGCACGTCTAATAAATATCAAAGCCTGTCTTCAGACGAAGACACTGGCACATCTAAAACATCCGGTCCACGCCAAAAACCATGCTCGGATGTAAGCATTTGGGGACCATTAGATTCCCACATGTATACATCCGAACCGGATAACAATATCGAAAGTGAACGACCACACAGTAGGTCTTCGTCTGTAAGTGGTCCATCGTCTCGTCATCCCTCGGTTTCCCGAAAGGGAAAAATCTCACCAATACGACTAAAATGAACAATATAATTCAATGGAATTGCCGAGGTTTTAAGGTAAATTTTATTGAAATTACTTTATTAATTCAAGCTTTCAATCCTGCGGCATTTTGTCTTCAGGAAACACACCTGAAGAAAAGTGATACGTTAAATGTAAAGAACTACTCCCTTTACAACACTTATGTACCTGAGAATGAACGAGCTGCTGGCGGCTCAACCATTCTCGTTAACAAAAATATTGTCAACAGTTATGTCGACCTAAATACCGATCTTCAGGCTGTTGCAGTGAGAATTTCTTTGGATAAAACGATCACATTATGTTTCGTATATTTACCACCTAATCACAACCCAAGTCTGAGTAAACTTAAAAACTTGACCGACCAACTGCCCGCCCCATTTATTATAATGGGTGATTTCAATGCTCACAATCCATTATGAGGCAGTTCTGCTTTGAATGACAGAGGTAAAGAGATTGAAGACATAATGTGGCAGAAAGGTTTATGTATCTTTAATGACGGTTCACACACTTATTTACATCCTGGAAATGGGGCTTACTCAGCTATAGACCTACGTATAACTGACCCATCTTTACTGTGTGACTTCTCCTGGAAAGTACACGACGACTTATGTAATAGTGATCACTTTCCGATCATTCTTCAACATCTTTATTCTACTACCGGAGAAAAGCAACAGCGCTTTAGATTTGATAAAGCTGATCGGTCACTCTATGAAAATTTATGTAGCAAAGAATTGAAATCTGAATTGTTTGAAGATGTTATTGATCCCTTAAGTCTTTTCAGTGAAAAAATACTTTCCATTGCAGATAAATCTATACCGAAAACTTCGGCAAACCCAAAATGCCCTTGGAAACCCTGGTATGACGATGACTGTAATGATGCTCTGAAAAATCGTAAAAAGGCAGAGCAACTTTTCAATAAACATCCAACGACGGACAATCTTGGCAATTTTCGCGTTTTTCGTTCAAAAGCTCGAAGAACCTTTAAACAAAGAAGACGGACTTCTTGGCGCAACTTCGTTTCTAAATTAAATTGCCACACCCCTATGAACAAAGTATGAAATACGGTACAAAAAATCAAAGGAAAAAATAGGAAAGCTTATGTCCATCACATCATAAACGGACAAGATATTTTAACATCTGAAAAAGATATTACAAATAAAATTAAATCTAGGGCCCACATTCCAGAGAATGAAAGAACAAAAGGAATGAAACAAACTTAACTTTAAATCTAAAAATACTGAGGAATACAACATATTGTTTTCTATGGATGAATTGAAACAATCCTTGGATAAGGCACATGACACGGCATGTGGCCCTGGCGATATCCATTATCAACTCCTCAAACATCTTCCTATATCAACTCTGGAAATTCTTTTAAACCTTTTTAGTAAAATTTGGGAAACGGGGAAACTACCACCAATGTGGAAACAAGCAATTATAGTACCTATTCCAAAACCGGGTAAAGATCATTCCGAGCAATCTAATTACAGACCACTAGCATTAACTAGTTGCGTCTGTAAGACAATGGAACGGATGATAAACAACCGTCTTGTTTGGTATCTCGAATCGAACAATCTTCTGTCGAACATCCAAAATGGATTTCGACAAGGTCGTACAACAATAGAGCATTTAGTTCGATTCGAAACATTTATCAGAAATGCATTTTTAAAGAAAGACAATGCAGTGTCCATCTTTTTCGATATTGAAGAAGCAGATGACACAAATTGAAATATGGCATTTTAAAAGATCTTTTTGATATGGGGTTGAGAGGAAGTTTACCAAATTTTATTGAAAATTTTCTCAAGGATCTTGAATTCAATGTTAGAGTCAACTCTACATTTTCTGACTCGTTTGAACAAGAGATGGGTGTTCCGCAAGGAAGCATCTTCTCTGTCACACTATTTAGTTTTAAAATAAAAAGTTTGGCCCAGGTTTTAAAAGATAACATTGATGGATCTCTTTATGTAGATGATTTTCTGATTTTCTAACGTGGCAACAAAAACATGAATAACATAGAACGCCAATTGCAATTATGTCTAAACAGAATCGAAAAATGGGCATTTGAAAATGGTTTTAAATTTTCAAGCTCGAAAACAGTCGGGATGCATTTCTGTTGTAAGTGGAAAAGGCACCCAGACCCATAGCTTAAACTATACAATAACCCTATAACTATTGTAAAAGAGGCCAAGTTCCTTGGTTTAATGTTTGATAGTAAACTTTCATTTCTTCCCCATATCAAAATGTTATAAAGCAAATGCCTAAAGGCATTAGATATTTTAAAAGTTGTGTCGAGTACCGACTGGGGTGCGGATAGCACTGTTTTATTAAATTTATATCGATCGTTGATTCGGTCAAAACTAGATTATGGATGTTTTATTTACGGTTCTGCCCGTAAATCATACATTAAATTACTAGATACCGTTCACCACCAAGGTTTGCGTCTTTCATTAGGTGCGTTCAGAACTTCTCCTTGGAGAGTCTCTATGCTAATGAACCATCCTTGGAAGAAAGACGTAATAAACCTGGTTTACAATATGCAACAAAGCTTAAAGCGTATCCTTCCAATCCTTCTCACAACTGTGTTTTCAAACCTCTTCACAAATCTGACTATGAAAAACGCCTAAACGTTATACAACTTTTTGGTCTTCGTATCAAACCACACCTTGAATCTGCTAATATAAATTTAGATCAAATAGCTCCTATAGAAACTCCCAAAAAACCTCCATGGCTGAACCCAAAACCAACATTTAATTTTGAACTACGCAAACACAAAAAGGCTGATACCAATCCTGTGGTTATCCAGCAGGACTTTGCAAGAATTAAATCTGAACTTCCTGAATATTCGCAAAATTACACAGATGGCTCTAAGGATGGAGACAGAGTGGCTTCTGCAGCCGATCGTGCAGCAACTTTCCGATTACTATCCTCTAGTTCCATATTTACTGCTGAAGCTAATTCTATTTACTCAGCACTTAAATTTGTAGCTTTATCGCAATCAAATAAATTCATGATTCAATTGTCCTTATACAATTCAACATGTTTAAATTGAATGTGTAGATGTTGCCGATATAAGGCGTGATTTTTATTTAGCCGATTGTCTTAAAGATCTATTTACAATTGTCGCTTGTGACAAAATCGTTCAATTTTTAAAAGCAATCAATTTATTTAGTAAGATTTAAATGGATTTAATTTATAGTTGTAAAATTGTAACAGTTAAACTGTCATTTCTCCTAGAATGTTTTTTTTATATTTTTATATTTTATATTCTTGTTTTACTTGTAGAATGCTTTAATGGTTTTATATTGATATTTTATATATTTATTATAATTGTTCAACTTACTTCACAGTTCTTGCCACAATATAGCTAAAATATTGCTGAAGTTGGCGTAAAACATCAATCAATCAATCTAACTCGACAACCCTTTGGTCGATTTACTTCAAACTTTGTAGAGGTATTGGGTATGATGGACTCACGATCTGTATACTTTTTCGTGAAAATTCGATTTTTCTTGTAGAGTTATGGGACTTTAATTGTCAATTTTAAGGCATTTTTTTTACATATCGCGCTCTAACTTGACAACTCTTCAACCAATTCACTTCAGACTTTGTAAAGATATTGGGTATGATGACCTCATGATCTGTATACTTTTTCATGAAATTTCGATTTTTCTTGCAAGAGTTATGGAACTTTATTTATGAATTCTAAGGCAATTTTTCACATGCCGTATTCTAACTTGACAACCATATGGCTAGTTCACTTCAAACTTTGTACAGGTATTGGAAATGATGGTTTCATGGTCTGTATACTTTTCGTGAAATTTCGAATTTTCTTGCCAGAGTTAAGGACTTTATTTTTCAAATTTAAGGCAATTTTATACATAACGCACTCTAACTGATTAATAGTTTGATCAGCTCACTTCAAATTTTCCAGATTGATTTATTAAAGAGATATCATGCTTAATTGGGCAGTTATAGGTGTATTCTAAATTGAGAACCAAATTTTTTAATCACTTAAGGTTTTGAATTGGTGACGACGGGCGTATCATGCGACTTGGCGCAGCTGTTCATTGTAAATTTTGTTGAAAACTAAGGAGTATCTCCCTCACGCAAAGCTCTGTCCTTTTGGCTTTACATTTAGATCACATTGGTTATTTGTTCTCTATCAGTTTATAAACATCTTTGAGTTAATGGTCTTCCAAAGGTTTAGATTTTATCTGCACTGATGAGACATAAGTTGTCGAAATGCGCATATGCAGAATTTAAATTCACAGTAACTTCGGTATTTAGTCATTTGTTACCACTGGGTTGATGCCACTGCTGGTGGACTGTTAGTACCCGAGGGTTTTCAACAGCCCAGTAGTCAGTACTTCGGTGCTGACCCGAAAGCCGATTCTATTTGGAACCTTACAAAATCTAATTTTTTGTAAATTTTGTTGAAAACTAAGGAGTATCGCCCTCATGCAAAGCTGTCCTTAGATGGTTTTGGCTTTACATTTAGATAACATTGGTTATTTGTTCTCTATCAGTTTATAAACATCTTTGAGTTAATGGTCTTCCAAAAGTTTAGATTTTATCTGCACTGATGAGACATAAGTTGTCGAAATGCGCATATGGTGTGAGGTTCCTCACTGTGTTGAAGACCATACGGTGACCCCTAGATGCTTTGTTTTGGGTCGTTTTAACTTGGATATGGGATGTTGTCTCCTTGACATTTACCCCTATCCTTTCTCTTTCATATATGCAGAATTTAAATTCACAGTAACTTTGGTATTTAGTCATTCTAATAATTTCCATATTTGAAGTGGTTCGAAATGATTTTGATGTTTGCCATATTAAATTTTAGTCAATCTTTGGTAAAATAATATCTGATTCATCGTATTTTGAATGTGAAATGAGAATACAATCTCCAAAGATACCATCTAGAAGTGATTTATTCCAATGATTTCCATATTTGAAGTGTTTCGAAATGATTTGAATGTTTGCGACACAAACTTTTTATAAAATGATTGCCAATATAGTATTCAATATTTAAAACAATCTTAAAAAAAATCATCTGACATTGGTTATTCCAATAATTTTCCATATTATAAGTATAAATGTTTGCGATATTAACCCCTTTTTTATGAATTTATGGTAAAATGATCTCTAATTGGTGGAGTATTGAGTGTGAAATATAACCACAATCACTCATGGTAATTGCCAAGTGGTGGTGACTTCTTCCAAAATTTTTCACGTTTGGCCTGTTTGAAAAAAAAATATTTGAACCATTGTTTATGAATTATTGGAAAAGTTGAGTAGAATTTTAATTCAAAATGTCAACGCAAACACTAAACTACAATTGGCATGTCTCAGAACAATCAGATGCATGTATTGATGATTTTCGATCTATCAGGAATAACAAATCAACGCTCTGTGAGATTCGTTTCGCCGATATTTTTTTAATTTACCTGTATCAGTCAATAGATTTAGGTCAAGAGTCATACGTCACCGATCATCCGTGAATAATTAATTAGTTTTCTTTCTATTGGTCATCCGTCATAATTCAAGAGTAAAGAGTCGTATCACTCAATAGTCATCAGTTAATCTTACTATCCGTCAGCCTTCAAAAGTCATGATTCAGCGATCATTCACCAGTCAACGATCAGTCAAAATGGAATGTTGACTGATCCAGGGACTGTATGTTGATGATTTCCTGATTTGCTATCGTGTTTAAATAATGAACAACATAGAACGCCAATTTCACCTATGTCTAAACAGATTGGAAAATCGGGCATTCGAAAATGGTTTTGAATTTTCAAACTCTAAAACAATCGGGATACATTTCTGTTGAAAGCGGAAAATGCATCCAGACCAAGAGCTTAAATTATACAATAACCCCTTTAAGTATTGTAAAAGAGGCCAAATTCCTTGGTTTAATCTTTGAATGTTAACTTTCCTTTCTCCCATTTCAAAATGCTAAAAAATTAATGCCCCAAGGCATTAGATATTTTGAATTTGTGCCGAGTACCGATTGGGGTGCGGATAGCACTGTTTTATTAAATTTATATCGATGGTTGATTCAATCAAAATTAGATTATGGATGTTTTATGTACGGTTCCGTTACATTAAATTATAAGAGAAAATTCACCAGCAAGGTTTACGTCTCTCATTGGGTGCGTTCAGAACGTGTCCTTTGGAGAGTCTCTATGTTGCAGCTAATGAACCATCCTTGGATAACCGACGTGTTTAACTTGGTTTACAATACACAACTAAACTTTGAAGCGTATCCTTCCAATCCTGTTCACAACTATGTTTTCAAACCTCTTCACAAAGCTGACTCTGAAAAACATCTAAATGTTATAAAACCTTTTGATCTTTGTATCAAACCGCACTTTGAATCTGCTAATATACATTTGGACAAAATAGCCCCAAAATACCTAAATGGCTGAACCCAAAACCTACATTTGATTTTTAAACTGCGCAATATAAAAAGTCCGATACTTATCCTCTGGTTATCAATCAATCAATAGACATGAACATCGTGATAGTCACATATTTACACAGATGGCTCTAAGAATTGAGTGGCTTCTGCAGCCGTTTTTGGAGATCGTACAGCAACTCTCCGACTACGATCCTCTAGTTCAATATTTACTGTCGAAGCTAACGCTATTTACTCAGCACTTAAATTTGTAGCTTTATCGCAAAGAAGATAATGATCTGTTCCAATTCACTTTCATGCCTATTGGCAATTGAAAGTCGGAAAAATAAACAATAATTTTGAAAAAAGCTGAATTGTACAAGTCGCTTTAATTATTAAGTAACGACATCATCTATGTTTGGATCCCTAGTCATATGGGAATCTATGACAACACAGTTGCTGAGCAGGAAGCCATGAAGAAATTGTCCAGTACCATACACTGACATGAAGCCTTTAATCGTTAAACACATTTTAAAGTTATTACTGCCCAAATGGGATCTGCAAATAAACAATAAACTGCATGGAATACAGCCAGACGTCTGTAAACAAGTTGGTTCCTACGGTAAAAACCGTAAAGAACAGGTAGTGTTGCCTAGATGTCGTATAGGACAAACTAAAACAGCATATAGTTTTATCCTCAACAGTGATGATCGACCTGAATGTATTCCATGCAATTGTCCTTATACAATCCAACATGTTTTAATTAAATGTGTAGATGTTGCTGATATCAGGCGAAGTTTTTATTCTGTTGATTGTCTTTAAAAGCAACCAATTTATTAAGTAAGATTTAAATGGATCAATTTTAAACTAGTTTCTAATCTCTACTACAGTTAAACCAAAATTTCTTTCGTTATGTTTTTTTTTTTACATTTAGCACATTTGTTTTTACTTGTTTAAAGCTATGTGGTTTTATATTGATATTTCTAAATACATGTACTTATTATAATTGTTTATTATGCTTAACAGTTCTCTGCACGATATATAGGGAATTATACATGGCAAAATCCGTATCACGTGTCGTATCATCTCGAGTTACCAATATCAGCCGGAGGGCCTCTGGCCCGAGGGGTGATATTAGTCGAAGGATGTTACGGCATGTGATACGGATTTTGCCATGTATTATACAGTTTATCATATATTTAAACAGGGGACTTCTTAATCCCAAAAATACTGTAAATAAATGGAATCCGTAAGAGAAAAAAAAAGAATTTTGTGAAAAAAATTTCAAATTAGGCGGAAAGGACTGAATTTGGTATAAAATCTTACATGTAAAGGAAAAAGGGTTGCTAGATTTTTTAAATTGACACCAAAATTCGCGCCAAATTTTTGTTACCCCCAAAAAATTTTTACCCCCGAGTACAAAATTACCCCCCAATTTTTTTACCCCCACTTTCATTCTAAATAATAAATCGAATTAAAAACATTTTTTTTGGAGAAAGGGTATGATACATGTCTATCCATGCGAAAAAGGGTATGTGATAAAGGGTATCCGATAAAGGGTATGGCGTCATAGTGTGAATACGGAATGAAAATCATGTACTGTATCACGTCTTTATTTATAACTAAACATATGATCAAGCTGAAATATTGCTGAAGTTGGCTTAAAACATCAATCAATCAATCCCGTAATGTAAATACCTCAAATGATGCAGTTTGACAAATTTTACTTTTGTTTTATCTGTCTCATTAGTGACATTATTTGCACTCTTGAACTCTAAAAAATCTTGGTTTTAAGGAAAATTGATTTACCAATGATTTAAAAATCTATGGAGAACCACTAAATCCGAACTCTTACGAAGACTACCACGACATAACAAATTACAAATATTGAATTGTAGACAGAGAAAGAGAAGTACAATGCAGTTTTCAAAGACAAGATGTTTCTAATCATTACCATAAACACGCTATAAAAGCTAATGTATTCCGCACAAAAAAAAAAAAAAAAAAAAAAAAAAAAAAAAAAAATGATAATTGCCCTTTCAGAGGTTCCCGCAATATATGGTTCCATGCAGACCTTATGATTTATACCCTTCAGTTACTACAAAGAGTAAAACAGTATTCGTCCTTAGGTATATCTTTCATTCCAGTAGGGATATTTTTCACATGCATGTCATTTGATAATGTTTCGTTCAAGTCACTGACATCATTAAATCTGAATATCCTGAATACTTGCAAATTTACACAGATGGCTCTAAGGATGGAGACAGAGTGGCTTCTGTAGCCGTTTTTGGAGACAGTACCGCAACTCTCCGATTAACATTCCCTAGTTCCATCTAACGCTATTTTCTCAGCACTAAAATTTGTAGCTTTAGGCCACACCAAAAAAAAAAATTCTTGTTCTACAGATTTGTTCACCAAAAATTGTGGGGCGGCGAGCGAAATTTTCATTTTTTTATTTTCTGAAAATTTTTATATGCGCTCATCTAATAAAAAGTTTTTTTTTAATTAAATTCTTTATTGCAAAATTACACCCCTAAGGGTCAAAGCAATACAATACAACACAAAACATATACATTATACAATGAGATAGATGACTCTCTGACCGGCGTGGACCCTATATCAATTCAGCAGATTGTTTCAGAAAGGTACATACTACCGGTAAAAGGGCTGAGTTTGGATTCAGAATGAAACTAATTTTTTGAAACTGATTGAAATTTTTAAAATTTGGGAAGTTTTGGTGTATAAGTTCAAAAAAATTTGTCCTATTTTGTTCATTAATTTTACAATTCAAAAGGAAATGGTTTTCATCTTCAATAACTTTACATGTCTTACAAAGTCTCTGTTGACGGGGAATATTTTTATATCGACCAGTTTCTATTTGAAGATTATGGTCGCTTAAACGAAATTTTGTTAATATTTGTCTACTTTTAAAACATGGCAATTCAGATAAATATTTTTCTAGCCCAATATTTAGTTTACGTTTACTATATAAGAATAGTTTTGATTCATCAGTAAACGTAGATAGTTTTTCTTTCAGTTTATTTACATATTGTTCTGTAACAGTCTTTTTTAACTGACTTTTTATTGGATATTAAAGAGACCCAATAATAGCAAAGGCTGCAATTTTCAGTCTTATGATCACAGATTCAGCTAAATGACACCGCTTAAAGCAGTTACAGACATTCATTATAGGTATTTTCGAATTAATGCTTTAGTTTAAGAATTAGTTGAATGAAATAATTACAAACATAGCAAATATAAGGAGATACATGCTACCTTTTTGTATATATCAGGGTGGTGTAAGATCTTATTACCGAATATTAAGACCTGGAAAATTTTGGTTTGTTTGACTTCGAGTAGATTGCTTTACTTTTCTTTCATAAAATGAAAAATAGCCTCTTAGCCTTTGCTGTTAAATCAACCCAGTGATATTTGGTCTCTAGTGATTTGTATTAGCAGTATTTTCAATTACAATGTGTTTCCCATTTGAAACATCTAAGAATAAAGATATACCCTTCCATAGCTAATCGTGGCACTTGATGTTTGATTGCCAGTGGTGCATGACAGACGCCTTCATGTCCCTTTAGAATGTTGTGTTTTGAAAGATTCATGACTTTTTTATTTAAATTTTACAGTCACCGTTCGCAGACAATCAGTCGTCGTCGGACATCGACTGGTCGGACATGTGATACAAGAAGGTTTAAACATCCAATGCCTTCATGTTCATAAACAGACAACGAGAATATCTTTGTTCTGCGTACGTTAGATGAGAGTTTCCAGTATTGTTCCAGCGATTGAAAAATATGAAACGGCAAGTTCTGTGGAGAAACTGATACCGGAAATGATACATCTTGTACTAATACCGATAATTGCCGGTGACGAACATGAACAAAATCCGGAAATTTGATTTTGCACGATTCAAAAA
>MJUU01023061.1:24796-104087 GCA_002080025.1 Modiolus philippinarum
TAAAACCAATAAATCAATTTCAATGGAAATTTCCTTGGTTAACCAACTTTTTACTTGATAACTTGTCAACAATCTGACATTACATTGATTTTCGCTGCTGAAGTCTAAAGACATATTGATGGAAATTTCCTTGGTTAACCAATAGGACATGAGTTTTGAATAGACTGAATGATATATAAACTTTAATTGACATAAATTTGAAGCTTGGATAAATAATTTTCAAGAAAGATGATCTGGTTTTGTTTCCAGAAATATTAAAAATGTAAAAGTAGAACAAATTAAGATATGATTATCTGAAAGCTTCGTATTATAATCCTAATTTAAATCATCTAATATTATTAATGTTCAAAATAAAAATGATAACAAATGTTTCTAATGGTCTATATTAGCAAAATTATTTCCTGTTAATAGAGATAAACAAAGAGAAGCTAAATATAAAGCATATGAAAAAAAAAAAAAACATTAACATGAAAGGAATTGAATATCCTGTAGCAATAAAAATATCCCAAAGTAGAGAAACGAAATAATCTAAGTATAAATGTATTTGCGTTAAAGGACCAAACAAATAAAGAATCTTTATATCGTCTTTATATCGTTTATCGTTCAAACTTTGAAAGTGAAAATGTAATTGATCTCTTATATATTGAAAGTAATAAAAATACACATTATTGTTTAATTAAAGATTTAGATAGTTATGTGTGGTAAGAATAATCATAAATTATTTATATGTAAAAATTGTCTAAAAGGAATTCAAAGAAAAGAAACACTAATAAAACATAGAGAAATATGCTAAGAAAACGAATGTTGTAAAGCTATAATGCCTAAACAAGGAAAAAATATTCTTAAATTTCAAAATTATCATTATAAAAATAAATTACCATTTGTTACCTATTCTGATTTTGAATCAAATAATCGGTTACATACAACTCAACCAAATCCAGATAAATCGTATACAAACCCAATACGAAAACAAAAACCTAATAGTAATGGTATCTATGTTCATTCGGATTATCCAGAAAAATATAAATCACAATATTTTCTATGTTGGTAATGATGCAGCAGAAAAATATGTAGAAAAAGTTATACAGATATTCAAAGATTGTGTGTGATTTACTTGAAAAAGTTCAAAGGAGAGCAGCAATCCTGTCGACAGGTGCCTTTCGTATAACAAGACGTAAAGATTTGTTGAATGAACTAGATCTATACCCTTTATATATTCGACGTAAAATACACAAAATCGTCCTTCTCTCCAGAATCATAAATAATGATTTTCCAAAATATTTTCTGATTGTTGTCCTTTAGTGAATCATAACACAAAAAATTACGTCGCATGGAAAAAAATTACCATAACATGCACGTACATCTAAATTCTCATCATCTTATTTTCCTTCCTCCGTCAGGGAATGAAATAAGATCTAATAAGATCTCAACTGATCTTAGATTAATAGTCTCAATTAATGTTTTTTTAAGAAAAGATTAAAAAATATTTCTGCGAAAGCAATTATAAAAAGATTTATTCTTTTGGTTTTGGTTTAGGAAAAAATAATCATACCCATATTCGACTTGGGTTAAGTGGTTTAATGGTCATTTGTATAACTATAACTTAATTCCCTCTCGACTCTGTAATAGGTGCAATGCTAGTAAAGCAGAAACTACTGAACATTTTTTTATTTATTGTGATAAATATGAAAATATAAAATCTTTGTTTTTTGATAAAGTAAAATTGCTTCTCTGTCCAATGTGAACCTGTTAACTTTTAAAAACATGCTTGGTCAATATTTGGTTAAAATATTTCAGTTTGGAAATGATGAATTCTCAATGAACGACAACAAGCTCTAACTAGAATATGTTTGTGAATTTATTGAAAAGAGTAAAAGTTTTACTTAACTTAATTAAACATGAATTGTAAATATTGTACTGAAAGTGTGAGTGTGTGAGTGATAAGTTGTACTGTATTGTGTCTTGTATTATATTGTCTTGTCTTTATACGTCGAGGAGAGCAACTTTGTAGCCTTCGGGGTGTTTGTAATCCTCTTTAAATAAATAAAGCATTAAATTAAATTCAAAGATTCACCTCAGTGAGAAGAAAAAAAAAACAATATTAAATAAGTATGAAGAAAACGAATTTCAAGAAGCAAATGAATGTTATATTTGTGAAAAAGAATTTGCAGGAAGAACATATTGTCAATATTGTGATAGGAAATTTCTGATGGATGACTTCTATTGTTATATCCTAACAGAGGCCCGGCACTTGGATCGGTTTTCAGGGGCTCCGGCTACAGAGCTGCCGGGCGCGTCCCCAGTTGGTGGATAGGGGAATGCCCTGTCTATGCGGGGTAGTCAGGTCATAATACGGAAAGCCTGACCGCGAACCCTTGTAACCAAACTGTTTGGAGAAATGCCACGCTACATGCAGTATAAAGACCCCTTCTATATTTCTCTAAAGAGAGCAGACGCACTGGGTGTCGTATGGAAGGCTAAATTTCTTGCCCCTACCTATTTCTCCCCTTTTCCAGTGGCAATCAAAAGTCGTAACCCCGGTTGTCCCTTCCACCTTTATTTATTTTCGTCTTTTACTTACAATTTTTTTAATTGATTAACTTGTTCTCGTCCTGATAAAGCTGAAATATTGCTCCTTGGACGTTAAACCATAACTAATTAATCAATCTATTGTTATAATTGTGAATGACAAAGTGAAAAATATATTAAAATAAGAGAGCACATTTTCAGGTCATTATAGAGGAGCAGCGAGTGAATCATGTAATACAAAATAAGGTAAAGCAACAAATCTAATACCTGTATGCTTTCATAATGAATCACTTTTTAATTGAAGAATTGATGAAATATGAAGATGAATATAATAAAGTAAGACTTCTTTCTAAAAACTCAGAAGAATATATTTCTATAGATTATGGATCAAACTATAAAAATTAAAATTTATGGATAAAGGCTTATCAGATATTGCTAAATCAATGAAAGGTGATTTTCCTATTTAAGAAAAAGAGTTTGTTGGAGATTCAAATCTACTAAAACAAAAAGAATTTTATCCATATGAATATGTTGATTCAAAAAAAAAATTAAAAGATGAGAAATTTCCAGATATTAAAGAATTTTATTCTACATTAACCCAAAAAACAATTTCAAAAGAAGACCCTTTGGGTCGTTGTCTCTTTGACACATTCCCCATTTCCCTTCTTTTTTCTATGCACAGAGAGTTTGGAAACATTATAATTGTAAAAAATTTATTAGACTATCATAATTTATATTTTAAAACAGATGTTCCTATCTTAGCCGATGCATTTGAAAAATTTAGAAAATTCTTTTTGAAACATCATGAAATAGACCCCTGTTATTGTTTTTTTGCTCCTGCTTTAACATGGCAATGTGGCTTAAAATATACAGAAATAGAATTAGAATTATTAACCGATGTTGATATGTTACAAATGTTTGAGAAGGGTATTAGAGGTGGTTTCTCTGGTGTACTAGGTCCAAGACACGTAAAAGCATTTAATAAATATACTCCTAACTATCATGATAATGGAAATAGAATAATAGATGAATATGAAATGAAAGAATGTTTAGAAATATTAGAGAATGGAGGAAACTTAAATGAATTTTTAGAAGAAATATTTTTACTTTATCTTGATGCAAATGATTTATACGGTTGAGCAAAGTCACAAAAATTACCAACTAAAGATTTTAAATGGGAACAGAATCCTGATTATTATAAAAGTATTCCAAAAGGAAGAGGATGTATAATAGAATGTGACTTAGAGTATAGGGATGAATGTAAAAAGAAAACATATAAATATCCTTTAGCACCGGAAAAGATGAAAATAAATAAAGAACGATTATCTCCTTACCAATTAAATTTATTAAGAGATAAACCATTAGGTAAAGAAGATAAACTATTCTTAACACTAAATGATAAAAAGAGATATATTATTCATCATAGTATTTTAAGAAAATATATTAAACAGGGTTTAAAAGTAACAAACGTATATAGAACTATTTCTTTTGAAGAATCAAATCGGTTAGCAAAGTATATCAATTTTAATAGTGACCAAAGAACTAAAGCAAAATCTGCTTTTGAAAAAGATTTGGAAACTAATGAATAACAGTTTCTATGGAAAAACATTAGAAAATATTAGAGGAAGAAATGAGTATGAATTATGTACTAATAGAGAAGTAAAGAAGTAAACAAACCAAATCTTAAAGACTTATTAATATTTAATGAAAACTTTGTTGCAATCGAAAAAACAAAAGTTACTTCTGTTAGATTTAATAAACCTATTTATTTAGGACAGGGTATATTAGATTACTCGAAACAATTAATGTGTAACTTTTATTACAATGTTATTGACAATTTATGGGAAAAGACGAATCAGTTGCTTCAGATACTGATAGTATATTTTTAAGTATTAAAACTAAAGATATTTACGAAGATATGAAACAAATAGTAAATGAATTAGATACATCGGAGTATCCTAAAGATCACCCTTTATATTAAGAAAAAAAAACAAAATTGGTAAATTTAAAGATGAATTAAATGGAAAAATTATGAATGAAATAGTTTTTTTCAGAAGTAAAGCATATTCTTTTACGTTAACAGATTTAAGTTGCCAAAAAGTAGAAGAAAAAAGAAATTAAAAAGAAATTGGAAAAACTACGATAGAGAAAGATATTGAATTTAATGATTGTCTATTTAATATTTAAATGAATAAAATGTATACATTAAACTCTAATAAACATGAAATGTTTGTTAATGAAATAAATAGAATAAGTATGACTCCATTTGATGATAAGAGATATATCTTAGATAATGGAATAGATACAATATTATTTTACGTGAACAGATTTAAGTAACCAAAAAGTAGAAGAAAAAATAAATTAAAAGGAATTGGAACCAGAGGCTCCCAGGAGCCTGTATCGCTCACCTTGCTTTCAGTTGCCACAATCAAGGTAACATTGTAAGTTATACAGTTGATCTTCAGTTTCTCAAACTTTCGTAGCTCAAACACCTCCAATATCTTGAACTGTTTTTAAAGTCTGATCATCTTTTACTATATTTCTTAGTTTGGCTTTTTTGACAAAAAACGTTCTTGCTAAGGACCACTTTCGACACCAGTTTTGAAGTCGAGATGTCATTTTGTAAATGGCAGTCAACAAACAATTTTCAACATCGGTTTTGAAGTCGCAACATCAATATCTACTTGGAAATAAAATCTCTTTGAAATCGGACAATGTTGAATTTCCCCGCCTTACTTGGCGGCCATTTTAAAAATGGCGGTCAACGAAAAATTTTTAATATCAGTTTTGAAGTAACGACATCAAGACCAATTGGGAAACCAAATGTCATTGAAATCGGACAATGTTGAATTCTCCCGCCTTTTTTGGTGGCCATTTTGAAAATGGCGGCCAACGAACAATTTTCAACACCGGTTTTGAAGTCGCAACATCAATATCTATTTGGAAACCAAATTTCATTGAAATCGGACAATGTAGAATTTTCCAGCCTTTTTTGGTGGCCATTTTGAAAATGGCGGTCAACAAACACTTTTCAACACCGGTTTTGAAGTCGCAGCATCAATATCTATTTGGAAACAACATTTCATTGAAATCGGACAATGTTGAATTTTCCCGCCTTTTCTGGCGGCCATTTTGAAAATGGCGGTCAAGGAACAATTTTCAACATCAGTTTTGAAGTCGCCACAGCATGGCAAACATTTCATCAATTTACACTTAACCTTCATCTTCTATAGTTTTGGGAATAAAAGATGAAAAATACGAAAATTTTAAAAATTCGGTGAAAAAAGGGCAATAACTCCTACAAGGGTTTATGGATTTTCTTCAAAATGTCAGGATGGGTAGATCTTGATATGCTTAACATTTTTGCAATTACACTTGACCTCTATCTGTTAAATGTTTTGAAGTAAAAAATATAAAATGGAAAAAATTTTGAAAATTTAACGGAAAAAGGGCTATAACTCCGAGATGGGTTTTCAGATTTTCTTCAAAATTGCACAGTGGATAGATTTCATAATGCTGATCAATTTTACCTCGTGTCAGATTTTTGATATTTGTAACGGTTTTCGAGTTATTAGCCAAAAACTGCAATTTACCCATATGTTCTATTTTTAGCAATGGCGGCCATGTGTTCGACAGAGGGACAAACTGAACATCAGTTTGAGAAGCCATACCCTGATGATGATTCAGGCCAACTTTGGTTACATTTAGACCAGTGGTTTCAGAGGAGAATATTTTTGAAATTGTTGACAGACAGACGGACTACGGACGCATAGTGATGGCAAAAGCTCACATGGCCTTTTAGGCCAGGTGAGCTAAAAATGTGAAAATTTTTAAAATTCTGTGAAAAAAGGGCAATAACTCCTACAAGGGTTTTTGGACTATTTTGAAAATTTCAGGGTAGGTAGATCTTGACATGCTGAACATTTTTGCAATTTAAGTTGACTTCTATCTCTTATAGTTTTTCTGATAAAAAATTAATAAAGTTAAAATGTTGAAAATTTTACTGAAAAAGGGCAATAACTCCAGGACGGGTTTTCGGATTTTCTTCAAAATTGCAGGGCCGGTAGATCTTGTCATGCTGATCAATTTGCTTTTGTCAGATTTTTTTTATATCTGTAACGGTTTTCGAGTTATTTGCAAAAAACAGCAATTTACCCCTATGTTCTATTTTTAGTAACAGCGGCCATCTTGTTTAATCTGCGGACTAATTGAACACAATTTTTAAACTGCATACCCTGGTGATGATTCAGGCCAAGTTTGGTTACAATTGGCCCAGCAGTTTCAGAGGAGAAGATTTTTGAAATTGTTGACGGACGGACGGACGAAAAGTGATGGCAAAATCTCACATGGCCTTTTCGGCCAGGTGAGCTAAAAACTACGATAAAGATTTTAAATTTAATGATTATAAAGATTGTCTATTAAATAATAAAATTAAAATGAATAAAATGTATATATTAAACTCTAATAAACATGAAATGTATGTTTATGAAATAAATAAAATGAGTATGACTCCATTTGATGATAAGAGATATATCTTAGATAATAGAATAGATACACAACCTTTTGGTTTATATCAGCTTCCATGCAACAAAACCAGTTAATACCATACCTCCTATAACAAATGCAATTTCTCTTTTGATGGATTATGAAAAAATCACTTAATTAAGGTTTAGGATCTAGCTCCAATTGTTTTCCTGTAACATTATAATATTCTCTCATGGCTTGATCAACATTATCAAAAGTTTGAATAGAATGTTGTTCTTTTTTAATTGTTCAGTAATAAAATCTAATCTTTTAGTTCTTCTTTTATACCAATCAGCTGTTTCTTTTTCTATTTTTTCTTTTGCTTTATCATGTCTTATTTTTTTTCTTCATTACTATGACTTCCCATATGTGAAAATAAATAATTACTACCAGAAAAAGCAAAAGCATTTGTAATTGCTCCTCCTAACATCATTACTAATGCACTTGCCATTTTTATAGCTCATTTTACAATATTTTAAGGTATAATACCTTGCTTAACCAACATATCTCTTGTGAAAGGAGCAAGATACATTCCCTATTTATAATATAGTTCAAAACATGCAGTAGTCAAAGCATGATTTATAAAAGGGTCTTCCTCTAAGTTTTGTAGTAGTTTAGGTCTATTAATAACATTAAAATACTTTGAAACACCTATAACATATAAGTTAACCCTCGCTTTGGTGATTTTCTTCATTTGATCTATCCAAAAGAGCTCGAAATTAAGGATACCACAGACACTTCTACATCAGCCTCGTTCCTTGACCTTCACCTTGAAATTGACAACAGAGGGCGACTTCAAACTAAGCTCTACGACAAACGCGATGACTTCACCTTTCCAATAGTAAACTTCCCTTTTCTTTTTAGCAACATCCCAACAGCGCCGGCATATAGAGTTACATCTCCCAGCTCATTCGCTATTCAAGAGCCTGTGTTCGATACAGTGACTTCCTTGATAAAGCCCGGTTGCTCACAAATAGGCTACTTCAACAAGGGTATGTTACCAAAAACTTGAAATCATCCCTCCAGAAGTTTTACGGCCGACATCACCATCTTGTGGACCGCTATGGGATATCTGTTTCCCAGATGACAACAGATCTTTCCCTTTAAGGCTTAATTGTTGTTTCCTCTACCCGATTTGACTTTACTACCGGATTTACATGTTCAACACGGCGGGTGTCTTATAAGAAGCAGGAGATGCTTACTCTGCCGGTGCACATGATCTCAGCCATGGTTTTTCATTGGGTCCGTGTTGTTCATCTTTGTGTGTGTCTTCATTTTTCTTTTCTGTGCCGTACCCATGTTTTGTCTCTGTTTTTCCCCTTTTTTGTTTCTGGTGTTGCCATTGTCCTTGGATTGTTCGCTTTTGGATTGACGGTTCGGTTCTCACTTACTTTAATAAAAGAATTACATAAAGTTTTAGTCGTACTAACTCCTAGTCTTGCTTCATATTTACAATATAATTTATTTATTTCTTCTGTTTTCATTTTATTAATGTCTGAAATTGTTAAATCTTTTCCAAGATATCGCTTACTATTACCACCAGCAACAATAGCTAATGATCTTTCACGTTTTTTTATCTGAGCTGTTCGAATCATCTTTTTTGACTTAGTATAAACTCCCATTATTTTTTAATAATTCTTCAGCATCCATTTTATATAATTAAATATTGCTATTTTTTTATTAGCATTGCTTAAGCATTGCTTCGACTGGAAGGAGATAAACTATAAGCATTACCCAATTAATTACCCAATAACATGTAGGTAGGTCTGTTTTTAATATTAATTTACGATGATTCTTCTTTTATTCTTTGTCTTTCTTCTAAAGGTGGAATAACATCACTTTCTTCTAAACATTTATCAAAACTATTTCTGTCTTTTGTGTAAAACATACATAACCATTTTGTTTGTTCTCTTAAATCTTTTAACACAGAATTATATTTTTGCGAAATAATCCATACTGATTGTTCTGCATGTCTTCCTAAAAAAGCTAATTCGGTTAACATACTTCTTTTCATTATTAATTCTTGTGTTGAACTACAATCATCAATAATATATAATGTTGGATAACCAGCTTTTAAAAAAAAAATTGTTCTCTTCTCCATTAAAAATAGGATTAACAATTATTAAATTTTTTGTTTTTGGTTTTTTTAACATCACCAATCCACTCACGATTTTTGTATGTTTTGTTCCATTGAATGGTTGGGCAAAGTATTACTATACAACAAAAAAAACTTTAAAATATTTAGTTTCTAATAAATCAAGAACAAACTCTATTTTTCCGCATCCAGTTGACCACATATAATGTGGGGATTTTGATAATTCCATTTTTAAAGGGGAACCCGCTCGCTTATTAGAAATTAACTTCTTTAAATCATCCATCTTCAAAATTAATTTGTGCATCTAGTATAACAAAAAGATAAATATTTATTGGTTTATCAGCTCCTGCTTCTTTAGGTATTTGAATAGTAATACCTTCAGATGCATTTTCAATTCTTCTACCTGAGCCATGTAATAAATTATCATCTGTTGATCGTTAATCTAACCAAAAAGCATAATTATTTGTTAAATATTTTCCTACAGTTGTATCAAAAAACATGAATCTTTTAAAATTGTATTTGTTGTTTTATTTCGCTTTGAACTTAAATCAAAGAATTTATTTCATCCCATTGTTGATGTGCTTCCATTCCTTGACTGTATAATTGATTTGGAACACCTTCTATTGTCATTTCTACTTTTGTTATTTTAGGGTTATAATAAGTTTCAGTGCTTGTTCTTTCAGGGTCTTCGAATAAGATTACACTACCTTTCATACTTCTAGATGGGACATTTAAATTAATGTTCCAAAGTGTATCAGATTTGTTCGCGGATATTTTTCTATGTCTTAATATTCTATCTTATAAGATAACCATTTTACCATCAATTTGTTGTCTTATTTTTCTTGCTAGTTCAATATCGGAAACCATATCAAATTCTAAACAAATATTTTTAATTTTATATTTTGCATCTGCATCTCTTGAATGAATAACTTTGTTATAATCATTAAATGTAAGCTCATATTCAAGTCTATCACCAAGACCTGCTTGATAAAAAGGCATATGTGTGTCTAATATTTCGAAATCAAGAGGAATGCAAAATCTATTTTTAAATGCCTCTGCTATGGCTTGATCTTCTGTATTTGGTGTTGCATCTCCTGCTCCAACCCTATGTTTTAGCATATTTGGTTTACCAATTTCTCGATATACCATATTTGCATGTTCAGTTGGTGATTTCCATAAATCAACATAACAATAATAAATATCACTATCATGAATTGAAATAATTTCATTCCAACTTATACAAATTCTTGTTTTTTTTAACTATTGCTCTTCCAATGTTTTGATGTACTGTTGAATTTGCATCTTTAGATTCAATTTCTATTTCAAAAGCTAATCTGGTTGTTCCAGTTCCAGGAACAATAACATCATTACTACTTAGGAAATCTCACTAATATTTGTTGATTTTTATCAATAGTTGAAGGATTATAAGTCATTACAAGACTTTGACGAATTCCTTTTACACCACGAGGTTCTCTTAATTTTCTGTAAGGATTTAATTTATCTCCGTAAGCCGACATTTTTAAGGAATAAAAATCGTTTATAAAAATAATTCAGATATCATTGATGCTAGAGTATTGATACATGCAGAATTATTACACCTACTAAAAAACTTATTCTATCTCCAGCCTCAACTTTTAAAGGTGTAGCAAAGTTAATATAATTATAAAAACATTATCCAAAACTATTCCATAACCGTTTCGATAATTACCATTAACAGTCACCACGACAAATACATTATCTGTGTTTGTTTTAAAACATGCTAAACTAATATCTAATATCTGACCTGGAAAGTGTATTACATAATCACCACCACCAACACCAAAGTCAAACACTTGATCATTCACCAATGGACCATTAATTCCAGCGAATATACTTATTGTTTTTCTGTCTGGTATATTTATAATTTTGTTGAATAATAAATTATTATTAATATTCATTATTTGAAGATCGTTCTTCATTTTTAATATTTCCGATTCATCAGGGTGTTTTTTCTTAACACCAAATATACTCATTTTATTTAATAAATTATTGAGTCAGAATCGCATCCGCTCGAATTTCTAAAACACAATTAATTGGTTAACGATTAATTATCTTGTTATTATTCTCAACTCTAATTTCATTTCTGTTATAGCATCATTTACCAAACGCTTATATTCCGGATGCTCAAATCTCACTGTTATAACATCTCCAAACTCTTTATTCTCGACTGGAATAACAGCCAACAAGGTACTCGGCAAACCATCAAGATAATTATAAGAATTGCTAGCTTGTTCTTAATGTACATATAATGATTTATAGATAGCAAAATCTACGGGTCTGTTTCCATAATGTGTTTCAATCGTTTCAAATATACGTTTTTTACCAAATCCTAACATATATTTTAAACTTTTACTGATCTTTAATTCAACAGGCGTGGTTAATGAAGCAATACCATTTGTTTCATTTACTGATAATACAATTTGTTCTTTCAGAAATTCATCTGCTATTTGTTGGAAACTATAATAACCGTCTATAATCTTTATAGGTCTCTCTCCAGTCTTTCATATATGTTCACCTGAAATATTATACCAACCTACGCAATGTGATATAAATTTTAAACCGATACGTTTATTCCCGTCTCTGTTATCAATGTAATGTTGTAAGTTTATTGTCTTATCAATATTTGAAATAGCATGGTATATTTTTTAATTTAAAAAATGATAAGAAAAGAATTTAAATCCTTTCGTAAAATATTAAATATAACCATAAAGCATCATATAACCCTTACACTAAAATATTCAGAAAAAGATATAAATCTTGTCAAACAAACAATATTTGTAAATAAAAAAGAGAACTTCAAAACAACTTTCCCCGATTTATTTCAAAAATATCAAAACCCACCATTACACACCAACGAACCATGGAATACATGGCCTCATTCTTCATTTGATTGGTGGCAATGCCAATTAAACTTTGCAGTCTGGTGTTCAAGTACAGGATGTGGTGTTTCTTATTTAAATCATATTAAATTAAATGATGTACAATTAACTCAGTTATTTTATATGTTTCATTTATATTATTGTATTTCTAGAATTTTAAAAGAAATTAAATCACCTGTACCAACTGATAAATCTTTTTGTTATTATAAAAATTCTTATGATAAAAATGCTTATCAAAAAATATGTAATGAATTTCAAATTTCTCTTAATACAGATTTGAGACAAAAACTAGAAACAGCTGGTTATGGATTAGGATATTTTACTCAATATTTTAAACCACATGCTGAATATAGAATAAATTATTCTCAAGATGGAATATTTTTTAATGATTCAGTTGAGCATTCAATAGATATAAATATGGTTTGGACAACATTTATACTAGATAAATCAGAAGGTGTTACAAGAGCAGGTGTAGGACGTATTAATGAAAGTATTAGAACATTTGTATGGGCTTTATTAGGAGCACAATCTCAAACTAGATCCGATGTTCTTGACAAAGAATTTGTTGCTCAAAAACAATTCTTAGCAAACGTTCAAGATGCTATTAATAGTCCTATAGATTTACCCACTCAGATATCAAATTATCAAAATGTTTTAAAATATGCTAGAAGTAAAGTTGATTATGCTTATGGTATTGGGTTATATATGTCTCCATGTCTCGAGATTACAAATTGGAACAATTGTTGGTTATAATAACAAAATTGTAATTGCAACAGAAAATCAAACAATTGGTTTAATAATGACTTAAATAATAAGCATGTTCATTAAGTTTCTCACCCTGATGAAAAAGTACAAGGTACAACAACAATTTTTTTTATCAGAATCTAAGAAAGAAAAAAGTCAAACCTTTAAAAATAAAACCCCAAAAAGAAGAAAAAGGAAATTCTTCCAAACTTAGATAAAAAAAAAGGATCAATAGAACATGAAGAAAGTAGATTTAATAGTTAAAGGTATTGGATTTTTTTTTATATTTAAATTCTAAATATTCAGTACCAGTATAAATTAATCCAACAACAAAATCAATTTTTTTCCAAGCCAAGAAAAAATTTTTCCAGTCCAAGATAATAACCAAGATACAATTTATCCAATAATTCCTGGTAATGCAGCAGCTGCTTTTCTAGAAAGTTTACAAAATAATCTTCCTAAATTTTTTAATTGTTTTTTATCCAATCTTTTGCATCTGTTTCATTTGTAGGAGGTGTAGGAGGAGGAGATATATTTTTAGTAGTTAGAATAATTGTTTCAACAATAACACAAATAATCATTACAAAAGCAGTTAAAATACTAGCTTTTGTAATTCCTTGTTCTCTACAATGTTTTAATTTTTTTTCACCTAATGTATTGTCTTCGTTTAATACTTTATGTATTGTCTCTTTTATTCTATTTACCTGACTACGTAGTTTATCTCTATTAATATTAATTACCTCCAGTCTTGCACTTCTCTCATTTTCCAAATCTCTTATTCTCTGACTTATTCTATCATTATCGTCTTCTTTAGCTTGTTCTAATTTTTCTTTTTCTTTTTCTATTTCTTTATCTGTTTCAGTTAGTTTAGATAATTCATTTACAATTTCTTCTTTTACTGATGTCATTGCTTGAATTATACCATCCATTTCTATCATATCAATATTTGTTTGCGTTTCTTCATTCATAAATGATGTTGCTATCTCTTTTACAAATGTTTCCGCATTACTTGCTGTTTCTGCTAGTTCTTGTGCTTCTTGTTGTGAAGTTATATCTTGTAATGGAATTTCTATGTTATTGAGTTATCATTTAACAATACCTGAAACCTTTTTCTATCTGTTCTAATTCGTGCAGCAGATGGTGGAAAATCATCAACACCTAAATCATTTCGAATAAAATCAACACCATATTTTCTTTGATAAAAATGATAAAAATGTTGCTAATGCATCTGGATAGATAGAGCGGCGGTAAGATGTCAATGCAACTTTCTTACCGGATCCATCTCTTACATATAATATAGGTCTTCCGTAATTATCTTTTCTAATTAAAAAATCCTTTTCATTACGAATAACTAAATAACGAAGTTACTGTGCATTTAATTTCTGCATATGTGCATTTCGACAACTTATGTCTCCTCAGTGCAGATAAAATCTAAACGTTTGCAAGACCATCAACTCAAAGATGTTTAAAACTGATAGAGAGCAAATAACCAATATGGTTTCATCATTTCTAATATAAAATCTTTTTATTATTTTTCTGATAATTTGTTTTTTTTTCGAGTTATTATATCGTTTTCTGATAAATCTTTGAATCCTACAATTTGATAATTAATCATTCTTTGAAACTCTTCATCATCTTGAAAAGAAGTTTCTTCTTCTTCTTCGCCTTCTTCATACTCCGGACTTTCAAATCCTTCAGCCATTTTTATTACCTAAAAATGAATCAACCTACTGCAACAAATTTATATCCAGAGTTATCGGTCGAAGATGGTCAAAATTATAGATTACAAAAAATTTCTGATATAGAAAAAACGTTAATTAATGAAATAAATAATCGTAAAGCATTATACGAAAAATATAAACGTGGAATAAATGTTTCTGATAGTGTTGATACCACTTTAATTTCAACAAGTGTTATTTTAGCAGTTGTTGGCGTAGCTGTTCCAATTATGTTACCGTTAGAAATAATCGCTGTTGTTTGTGGAAATTTGGGTGTTTGTGTAAAACTAGTTAGAAGAAGATAACAAACAAAATAATAATAATAAAAAAAAACACGACGAGATCAAAATTATAGCTGAAAGAAAATTAAATGGTATAAACGATTTAATTTCTTAGTTTTTAATGGATGGACAGATATTTGAAGATGAATTTAAATTAATCATAGATGAATTGAATAAATATTATCAACTTAAAAAAAAGAATTTAAAAAGTCTAATAATATTAAAATTGATGACGAAGAAAAAGAAAAGTTAATAGAACAAGGGCGAATGGAAGGAATGAAATCTATACAAAAAAAGTTTAAAAAGTTTAAAAAACCCTCCTGCATATTCTGAATATTTTTTAAAAGGATACTATAAACGCTAGTAGTGGGGAGGTACTTGCGATTTGTAAAAAAAAACAACTTTTTGGAGGGGTTCCAGGTTTTTTTTACTACTGTACTCCCTCAATCATTTATTACTACTGTACTCCCTTAATTTTTTTACTACTGTACTCTTTCCATCTTTTTTTTGGGGGGGGAAGTGCGCTAGACTATCTCATTATTTATCTAATTGAGGGATCTATGGAGATACAGTTGCTGACCAGGAAGCCAAGGATGCACTAGATGACGGATTGTCAAGTACCGTGCACTGACATGAAGCCTTTAATCGTCAAATACATTTTAAAGTAGTTATAATCTGCAAATATATAATAAACTGCATGGAAATCGTGGAGAACAGGTAGTGTCGTATTGGACATACTAAAACAACACATAGTTTTATCCTCAACAGTGATGATCGACCTGAATGTATTCCATGCAATTGTCCTTATACAATTCAACATGTTTTAATTGAATGTTTTGCAAAAGGATATGGAGTAAATGAACATGAGACCATAACACATATGTTAACTCCAACTGCAATACTTGTAATGAGCTGTATGGCTCATTACAATTATCTGTGTAGATGTTGCCGATACTAGGCGTAATTTTTATTCAGCGGTTTGTCTTAAAGATCTATTGACAAATGTCGCTGGCGACAAAATTGTTCAATTTTTAAAAGCAATCAATTTATTTAGTAAGATTTAAATGGATTTTTCTTATAGTTCTAATATTGTAACAGTGAAACTGACATTTCTCCTATACGGTTTTTTTATATTTCTTAATTTACACTTTTGTTTTACTTGTATAAGCTTTAATGGTCTTATATTGATATTTTATATATTTATTATAATTGTTCAACTTACTTAACAGTTCTCGCCACAATATAGCTGACATATTGCTGAAGTTGGCGTTAAACATCAATCAATCTATCAATCAACCGACATCACAGCACAAAAATGCATATATGCAAAACTATAAAAAAACAAATGAGTAAAGATTCGGGGTTTCCGTTTGCAGTTTCATTATTTAGTTTGCAATTAGTGCGTAAATCGCAATTTAAGTGGACAATGGTGTTGGATATATTTGTTGATGAATAAATTATAAATTACCGGGTTTTCTTAAAAATTTGTGTACTGATTTGTTACAAATGATGATGAAAATGTGTTTAATATCATATCCTCCCTATTACCTGATTTTACGTGAAAAAACACAAAATTAACGGATTCTGAAATACTTTCGCTCTATTTTATTAGTGAGATTAAATTAACCTTTCAGCTTGCAATGAAAGGCTCAAACAAGTATCCTAAATATTTTTGTTTGTTTCCGATTATAAAATGGAATGGTAAAATACCACACAACCGTACTGAATAAATATACACATACTGAAATCCCGAAAGAAGTCCAAGTTATTTCGTGTTTACCATTTTGAGGTATATTGGTCCCTGCGAGTGCCTTGGCAGTAGTGGAAAAATTTTACCCACCAAATAAAACAAAATCATGCATATCATCCCCATATAAACCTTGGCAACGGTATTACATTGCTGATTGACCTAATTTGCATGTTTGGAAGTTTTTTTTCACACAATGCCTTTCCTAAATATATAAAGGACAAGGTTGTGCCGGAAAGTATGTTTTATAAGGGTCTTAATTGAAACCCGGCACCTGAATAGGATTTCAAGGGCTCGGGCTATAGGGCTGCCAGGCGCGTCCCCAATTGGTGGATATGGATACCCCGTCAATGCTAGGTAGTCAAGTCAAATTACGGAAAGCCCGACCGCAAACATTTGTAGTCCAAATGTGTGGAGAAAAGCCACGCTCTGTGCAGTATAAAGACCCCTTCTATATTTCTCTAAATATAGAGCAGACGCACTGTCTGTCGTAAAGAAGGCTAAATTTCCTGTCCCTACCAAATTTCTCCCTTTTTCCAGTGGCAAACAAAATTCGTTGTCCGTTTGTCATTCCGTCCTCTGTTTATTTGCCTTCTTTTATGAATAACAAAATACCGAGGTTACTGTGAATTTAGGTTCTGCATATGCGCATTTCGACAACTTATGTCTCTTCAGTGCAGATAAAATCAAAATATTTGGAAGTCCATACACCGAAATAAGTGTAAAACTGATAGAGAACAATTGATTATAAGTGGTTTTCGTCATGATATAGCTGAAATATTGCTGATTGGACGTTAAACTCTTAACTAATCAGTTAATCTAAATTGATATCTCCCTCCCAATATCTCAGAAATTCAATTTTGCGACAGTAAAGTATGTTTTAACACTCTTTGAATGCCGCCCTTTCCCTGATTATCACCCCTAGGTAGCTAAGTATTATTTAGGTAAAGGTAAATGCTCAATATTAAAACCGAGAATAAAACATTTTTCAGAACCACGACAAAACATTATCAAAAGATACTTAAAAAATAGCTTAACTGTTCGCCCAGAACTCCGCTTACTTAGGGGTATTATGGGATTAATTTTTCAATGGTTTTCGCGAAAATACCCGATATCTATCGCTTCCAATTTTGCCGTCTTTTTTGACGATCCAAACCTCGTTTTTCATTTTTCACCAAAAAGTCAATTTGCATGATCCTCGCATCCCATTCACTCCCATTTTTAATCCCCTACCGGCTTCGCCGAAGAGGACTTTAGGTTTGCAGTCTGTCAATAAGTCTGTCAGTCCGTCACACTCAGTTTTCCGGACTTTTTCCAAACTATAAGAGATATTTATCTAACATTTGGTATGTAAGTCTACCACCATGAGTTCCAGATCAAGTTTGATTTTGGGCAGCGTTATGGGCCTTTGACTTAGAAAATTTTGGTAAAATATAGGTTTTCCGGATTTTTTTTTCTAAACCGTTCCAGATATGCAGGTAATATTTGCTCTGTGAGTCAACCACTATGAGATACAGTTCAAGTTCGAGATCGGTACCGGTCCATTTATATTTGATTGAGTTATGGGCCTTGGACTTGGAAAAATGTGGTAAAAAATAGGTTTTCCGGACTTTTTTCTAAACAGTTCTAGATATTAGGGTGATATTAGCTATGCGTGTCTTTTGGGCCTTGGACATAGAAAATTTTCGTAAAATATAGATTTTCCGGACTTTTTTTCGAAACTGTTTAAGATATTAAGCCAATATTTGCTATGGGCATTGGACTCGGGAAAACATTTTTTTTAACTATTTTTGTTGGTATAACAAAGAATTATTCCACCGGTAGTGGACTTCTGTATTGCCTTGCAGTACAATCCACACTTGTTAACGCTTGTTATGAACAGAACAATATATCATAATAAATAACAAAACAGTGAAGTTACAGTCAATTTATTTTTCTGCAAAAAGCCATTTCGACATCTCATGTCTCATCAGGACAGATCAAATCAAAAGATTTGGAAAATATCAGAAAAATACATTTCTGGGATAATGTATTTGTTATTTATTCAATTCAAATTCTGCGCTCGCTATTAAATAGCCTCACATATAGGTAACAATAGTATTTTAATTAATTTTTTTGCCAGCAATAATGTTGATAACCACGCATTAATTAAGAAAACGATAATATATGTGAATCGCCTAAATGTTCCAGGAATGATTTCTAAATAAAAGGATATGCTTTTTACAGTGGAAATATAATAGAAAAGTCTTGGAAGATGGTTGCTGTAAAAATAAAAGGATTATTTGTAATTCTTACAATGACTGGTAACATGTGTGAATCCTTGACTGTCAATGAAGATTTTGCTGAAAATTGTGAAATAACTCCGATTAATTGGGGAAGATACGTAAATTGTTCATATCGTGTCTTGACAGGAATTCCAAAGTTTCCAGAGCCCGGTATAGTCGTTGGTCTGTAAGTAGCTAGACTTGTATTGTCTTGTTAATAAATACTATCAAAAATTGGGTCCTGTATAGCTGATTGCTCATACAAAACATTGAATTGTTTCTGCACTAAAAGGGAGACCGCAGATACACTTATTTAATATTAGGGAAAGACAAAACATATTTTGTAAATAACCATACTGAGTCAAAAGGAAGTACACGGAGAATGACGTAATTAAAATGTTGGAATTTTTATTAGATTATATTTTTGTCGAATTTTGAGGCTGTGTTTTTCAATAGGTAATCGGGATTCCCATGGGAACTAATTGCGCGCCACTTTTAGCAGATCTCTTTCTTTTCTCGTATCAGGCGAAGTTTTTACAAGGGCTAACGCAGAAAAAAACAAAAACATTAAGCCCAGTCCTTTAATTTCAGCTTCCGCTACATAGACGATGTACTTTCTCTCAATAATCCCAAATTCAAGGAATATTTACACTAGATCTTTCCCAATGAGCTTGAAATTAAAGAGACTACTGATACACCTACTTCAGCTTCGTACTTGGATCTTTTAATATACATTGACGCTATATGAACGTTTGAAATCTAAGCTATATGACAAACGTGAAGATTTTAACTTCCCAATTGTGCACTTTTCCTTTCTGAGCAGCAATATACCTACCTCTCCAGCCTATGGAGTGGACATTTCACAGTTGATTCGATATTGACGAGCATGAAGTTTATACAGTGATTTTCTAATAATGCAAAAACAGTCCCAAAAGCTGCTTAGTCAGGGATTTGTTCAGCTTTTGTTACTTTCATTCCTTCAGAAATTCTATGGCCGTCACCATGACATCATTGACAGATATCTGTGATGTCTGAGTCCCAAATGAAAACTGACATTTTCAGCTAGATTTCACGTCTTCACGGATTTGACATAACCGGATTTGACTCAACCCTGAATTGACTCACTTATAGTGTGATGGGTGCCGCTAGCGGAGCAGGACATGCTTACTCTTCCGGAGCACCCGATTTCACTCCCGGTTTTCATGGGAGTTCACACTATGAGTGCCTTATTTCTTAATGTTATCTTTTTATTTCCGCGCATTGTAGCTGTCTCACGTCCTTGGTTTGTCTTAGTTTTTCTCCGTTGCCGTTTTTGCAATGTCTTTGGACTTCGATTTTTGTAGTCATTGCTTCCCTTGTTCCTTCGGTATTCTACTGCCGTTGTTTCCTAACTATAATTTGTATGGATTACAGATAAATAAAAAATGAGGTTTATAATAAGCAATTACTGTACTTTTATACTCCTCAGCTGACACCGTCTACGTGATATTGTGCTTTTGTAATTAATCAAACATTATCCTCGGAATTCCTAGGAAACAAAAGTCTCAAAAACAATTCGTATTCAATTTTATATCTTTATTTGTCTAAATTGCTCGCAGAGTAGGTAGTCCTTATAATATCAACGATTGCCGTCTCACTTGTTTGGTAGTATATTTTCTCGAAACTGATTTTGACAACAAATGATTTAGATTAAATGTGGACACAGAATATGTTTCAACTACTGGATGTCCAGATTCAACACAGGACTTCTGCTCAAGGAAGTACTAACTGAATGAGAAAAAAGTCATTGTTCATGCCAGACTTAGGATCGGTGCCACCATTTCTATTTTTGTCTAAATTCGCTCATTTGAATGCAGCAGTAAATAAATTGCCAAGTAGCTAGGATAATTGTTTTCGAAAACTAAACGTGATCACTCATTCATGCATTACTGAGAGAACGGGCCATGCACAATGCTGATTTCAGTTGTACCCATACTCATGCAATAAGATGTCAAATGATATGGACCTGCACCTAATATAAGCATTGAATTTCAGTTTGCGATTATTGGGGTTCCGTATGTCTTGCTGTAGCCTGTTTTTGTCACAGGCGAGAGTCGTGCTACACTTTGCAGTATTTAATGTTTTGCTTCATTTTGAAGTTTTTAATTTGAAAATATGTTCCAAATATTGAAATCGGTAAATAATTGACAAAATAAAGAAGAATGGTTACAGAAAACAACTCCTTGACAGTCAGCTTATACAAAATACTGTTTGTATTTAAAGGAAAAGAACAAGAACACACACAAAGATAACAGTGAAATCAAAACATTTTATCAATATTTGCTGTTTTATGATAAAAATTATAGGAATAATAGAAAATACAATTCCTTTTGTTACATTCCCTACTTACTCCTTAATATTATTAGTCAATTTAGAATACTGGCTTGATTTTAAGATACAAAAATTATTCGCCTTCTGAACTTTGTTCAGTAAAAAGAAATTTTTCATTAAATATAATTAGTATTTCACTTACTTGTATAAAGGAGTTGGTTATTAAATACTGTGAAAAAACTTATCAAAACTCTAGTGTAAATTACTTTTGGAGTGTAAAAAATTCTATTGAAGTTTTAGATCAACTACATTCAATTCAAAGACTAGTCTCATCTATTGACAGTTATGATTTTTCTACACTTTATACTACCCTTCCACATGATTTGATTAAATCGAAATTGGGACAACTTATTAAATGGTCTTTTAAATTTTCTGGTCTGCAGTTCATTTGCTCTAACAAAAAGCAAGGATTCTTCTCTAATATTACCTACAATAATCATTCTTCCTGGACATGTGACGATATGATTAATGCACCTAATCTTTTGCTGGACAATATTTTTGTTACGAACAAGACTTCATGAAAATACTTCAAAACGGAACCATACCAAACAGTGATAAACTTATTTCTATTTTCAATGATTACAGCAGGTATATTGACGATATCCTTACTATTGATAATCCCAAGTTTTTAGATTTTGTAGACATTATTTACCCGCAACAACTAATATTGAATAAAGCTAACAATGATTCAAAATACTGCCATTTTCTGGATGTAACTATCATTATTGACTCTGGTAAAATAAAAACTGATAAACGGGATGATTTTGATTTCACTATTACTAATTTCCCTTTTCTTGACATCGACATCCCTCTAGCTCCATCCTACGGGGTGTATATTTCTCAACTGCTGGTACGATTCGCACGAGTTTGTTCTACTCTTGACGATTTTAATTAACGTAACTTTACTATCACAGCCAAACTTTTACAACAGGGTTACAGATTTCATAAGTTGTTGAATACATTTAAGAAGTTTTATAATAGATATGAACATTTAATATCTAAATATGGTGTCACTCGTAAACAGCTTATTACTAAGGGCATTCCTAATCCTCGTTTTTACGGAAATGTTGTTACAAAATGCCAGAAATTGATTAAAAATCCAGAAAAGCTGGGACGTAACTTACATTCTTTACGTAATAGGGAATATCGACAAGATATACTGCTGGCATCCGTTAAATTAGCTTTGAGACCTAATGACCTGAAATTTTTGCACACACACTGGCCTTTCACTGATACTGCCGATGTCTACTGAAATTTATGATGATTCTTAACCAAACCCTTCGGGAAGTTTTGAGTTTGATTTTTCTTCCGTAGTGGACAGTGTTCTACCAGCAGACTAGGCTCCTTGAGCTAGCCGGCAGTTTAGCGGCGAGCACCCCTTTACCCATCTTTCAAAATTACGTATTGTGTTTTCTTTCCTTTCAAGATTGTGGTCATGGAGTTAGTAGTCTACCTGTATTGGGTTTTATTCGTATGTTTGTTATACTATAGGGAAACGGGACAGATAAAGGGGAGGTTTGGGTGCCCATAAACCGGTTTAACCCTACCGCTGGCTTTTGCTAGTGCCGGTACCAAGTCCGGCTGTCCCGAGTTCCTATTGTTTTCTACGTTTGTCTCTTGTCTTATTCGTGTTTTTCATGTATAGTTCCATGACAGATTGTGGCATGTAATTATAATTTTCAGCCATTGTAGGTGTCTCCTGTTATCCATCTTTTTACATTTATCATTATTAGGTCTCCCAAATGAAGTTTGTGGAGACTTATTGTGTTTACTCCGTGTCTTATTATTATTATTTATTATTTTCATCATGTCGCCCCAAACGTAGTCGGGACGACATATTGTTTTTTGTTCGTTTCTTTATTATTATTAAGTCTCCCAACCGAAGTTTGGGAAACTTATTGCTAAGTCTCCCAAACGAAGTTTGGGGAGACTTATTGTTTTTACTCAATTCTTATAATTAAGTCTCCCAAACGAAGTTCTGGGAGACTAATTGTTTTTACTCAATTCTTATTATGTCGCCCCAGACGTAGTCGGGGCGACATATCGTTATTGTATTGTTTCTTGTTTGGTATTATTATTATTATTATTGTTCTTCCACACATTTTTGTCCGGACTATCTTGGAAAAACGGTTCCAGGTAGGCAATGAAACTTGGCAGGATGTTAGATCACCGCAACGAGAAGAGCAGGCTACGAAAAAAAATTTTCAAAATGGCCGCCATTTCAAAGATGGCCGCCAAATTACGTCAAAATTTCAACGTTGCCGGATTTCAACGAAAATTGATTTCTAGGCAGATTTTGACGCTGCGAACAAGATGGAATCATCGAATTGGCTACCAGGGGCGACATCAGCTATTGCTTGCAATTGCAAATCTAGTTTTTTTTCTCATTCTTCTTCTCTTTCCACCAAAAATTTGTCCGACCATTTTCTCAAAGACTAATGGTCGGATCTGGACCAAACTTCACAGGATGATAGATCCTTATCCTAAAGGATGCAATGGGGTCTTGGAATTTTCAAAATGGCACCGGTTGTCATGGAAATGGCAAAAAAGGCGGGTAAATCAAAGTGGTCGGAATTGGATGACAATTTATAGGAAGGTTGCTTAGGACATGGGGAATAGGTTTCCGATGACCAAGACATCAAAATGGCACCCGTTGCCATGGAAACGGCAAAAAAGGCGGAAAAATCAAAATGCTCGGAATTGGATGAAAATTTACAGTAAGGTTGTTTAAGACATGAAGAATTGGTTTCTGGTCTCCATGACTTCAAAATGGCATCCGTTGCCATGGAAACAGAAAGAAGGCGGGAAAATTGATAGTGCTCAGAATTGAATGAAAGCAACAGACAGTTTGCTTACAATGTGTGAAGTGATTTTTATTATTACTATTCTTCTGCCGTTTTCCTTCGCGACTTTGTCCACCTTATTTCTCGGACACTAGTGATCCAATCTTGATGAAACTTCACAGGATCATAGAACCTCTTCCCAAGATGTGCACTCAAGTCTTGGAATTTTCAAAATGATCGCCGTTCTAATGAAAACAGCCAAAAAAGGCAGGAAAATCAAAGTGTTCAGAATTGGATGAAATTGTCCAGGAAGGTTGCCCAACATGTGTAGAATTGGGATCCGGTCTCCAAGACTTCAAATTTGCAACCATTGCCATGGAAACGGTAAAAAAGGCGGGAAAATCAAAGTGCTCAGAATTAGATGAAATTTTACAGGAAGGTTGCCTTACCTGTGTAGAATTGGGTTTCAGTCTCAAAGACTTCAAAATGGCGACAGTTGCCATGGAAACAGTAAAAGTGCTCAGAATTGAATGAAATTTGACAGGAAGATTTTTTAAAATTTGTGGATCTCATCTAAAGCCTTTGAATTCTGATATGAGAGTTCGTTTGGGAGACTTCTTGTGTTTGCATCCGAACACAATTAATACTAGTTATGTCGCCCAAGACGAAGTCGGGGAGACATATTGTTATTCTTCCGTTTCTTTGTTATTATTGTTTCTTTTTATTATTAATAAGTCTCCCAAACGAAGTTGGGAGACTTATTGTTTTTGTTGCGTTTCTTATTATTATTATTCCGCTTTCTTTCTTTATTCTCGCCCGGATGAACTTGTCCGAACCAGATCTCGGAGACCATTTGACATAGAACTTTGAAACTTTGTAGGATGTTGGCCCCATATATCTAGTTGTGCCTAAAACAAAAATGTTTGAAAAGGGGGTTTATTAACGGTATATTTTGGAGCTAAATAAGGGATGGGGTCTGCAATGTTAACCCTATGGGAAAATGAAATTTTGTATATTTTTCACCCTATTTCTCACTGCATCTCAAAAACTTTTAATACTAGCTTCATGAAAATCCATAGGAAAGGTGTTTTTGATGTGAGAAAGAGTTCTACAGCATTGGAACTTTCAAAATAATTTCGGTTCTCATGGAAACCAAACAAAAAAGAATTTTTTTTAGAAAATAATAGTTTATGCTAATGATAATTTTGATTACAGCAATACATATTACATATGTTATAAGGGGAATCCATGCCCAAATTTTCTTTTGAAAGAGGTCTGAAATTGGGTTTACTGGACAAAAGAGCATTTTGTTGCCATGGAAACCAAATTCAGAAACTAATTTTTTTTAATCAGGTTTTCTGATAAAAAAGAAGGAATTTTGAGAAATATGTATTACATAGCTTATAAGGGAAACCCCTGCCTAATTTTTTTTTGAAAGGGTCTGAAATAGGGTGTAATGGACAAAAGAGCATACGTTATAAGGAAACAAAACCAAAAACATATTTTTTGTAGAAAAATTGAGTTTTCTGATTAAAAAGAGGAACTTTGAGAAATATGTATTACATAGGTTATAAGGGGAACCCCTGCCCAAATTTTCTTTGGAAAGAAGTCTAAAATTGGGTTTAATGGACAAAAGATGATTTGGTTGCCATGGAAACATAACCGGAAACTTTTTTTAATCAGGTTTTCTGATAAAAAAGAAGGAATTTTGAGAAATATGTATTACATAGCTTATAAGGGGAACCCCTGCCCAAATTTTCTTTGGAAAGAGGTCTAAAATATGGTGTAATGGACAAAAGAGCACTTGTTTGACATGGAAACAAAACCATGAACATATTTTTTGTAGAAAAATTGAGTTTTCTGACAAAAATAGGAATTTTAAGAATATGAATTACACAGATTAAAAGGGTCACCCCTGCCCTTTTTTTCTTGAGGGAGTCTCGTGATGCTTTGAAATTCGATATGGGAGTTCTTTTGGGAGACTTTTGTGTTTCGCTTGCGAACACAGATATCACTAGTTATGTCGCCCCAGACGAATGTCGGGGCGACAAATTGTTATTGTTCTGTTTCTTCTTTTTCTTGTTCTTATTCTTTGTTATTATTAAGTCTCCCAAACGAAGTTTGGGGAGACTTATTGTTTTTGCTGCGTTTCTTATTAATCTCCCAAACGAAGTTTGGGGAGACTTATTGTTTTTACTGTGTTTCTTTTTATTATTATTATTAAGTTTCCCAAACGAAGTTTGGGGGGACTTATTGTTTTTGCTGTGTTTTTTATTTTTATTATTATGAAGTCTCCCAAACGAAGTTTGGGAGACTTATTGTTTTTACTGTGTTTCTTTTTATTAAGTCTCCCAAACGAAGTATGGGAGACTTATTGTTTTTGTTGCGTTTCTTATTGTTATTAAAATTCTTCCATCTTTCTTTATTCTCGTCACCTTGAACTTGTCCGAAGCAGATCTCATAGACCATCAGACGTAGAGTGTTCAAACTTTGTAGGATATTAGCCCCATATATCTAGATGTGCAATCATGAAAAATTTTTTCAAGGGGTCCATTAAGGTAACATTTGGGGGCTCAAAAAGGGGTGGGGTCGTCAATGTTAACCCTATGGGAAAATGAAATTTTGAATGTTTTTTGCAACTTTTTTCACTGTATCTCAAAAACTATTAACACCAAATCCATGAAACTTCACAGGAAAGGTGAGTGTCACGTAAGAAAGGGTTCCACAGCATTGGAAATTTACAAATAAGTACCGTTGCTATTGAAACCATACCAAAAAATTGAAATTTTTGGAAAAAGTAGTTTTTGTTGATAATAGTATTTTTATTACAGCAATATGTATAACTAAGATTATAAGGGGACCCTGCCCCAATTTTTTTTTGGAAAGTTGGAAAGGTGTTTTAAATTGATTGTATTGGATGGGGAAATCCTAAAATAACTATGGTTGCCATGGAAACTATACTAAAAACTTAAAATTTTGAGAAAATCGTAATTACTGTTGATAACTGTTAATTGTTGTATTTTTATTACAGCTATATATGTGTTACTTTGGTTATAAGGGGAACCCCTGCCCAATTTTTTTTTTGAAACAAGGTATGAAATTCGATGTAAAGGATAATGGTGCCTTTTGTTGCCATGGAAACCAATGATTTTGAGAAAAACTTGTTTATGAAACTTTAACACAGTCTTCATGACATAATGTAGACATTCATTTTTTTTTAAAAATTTTTAACGCCATATTAATTTTTCAAAAGGAATCATTTAAAAAAAAACTGCATCAAAATCGGACTTAGATTTGCCCCTGTTGGGCCCCATTTATCTCGTGACTTGGATGAAATTTTACCGAAAGGTTTGCCTAACATGTATAGAATTGGGTTTCGGCCTCCAAGACTTAAAAATGGCGACCGTTGCCATGGAAATGGTAAAAAGGCGAGAACATACAAAGTGCTCAGAATTGAATGAAATTTGACAGGCAGGTTGTTTTAAATATGTGGGTCTCATCTAAAGCCTTAGAATTCTGATATTGGAGTTCGTTTGGGAGACTTCCTGTGTTTGCATCCAAACACAATTAATACTAGTTATTATTATCATTGTTTTTCCAATGATTTTTGTCCGGACTATTTTGATATAATCAAATGAAACTTGGCATGCAGTTGGATCACCACAGCGAGAAGTGCAGGCACCGAAACAAAATTCAAAATGGCCGCCATTTCAAAGATGGCCGCCAAAATATGTCAAAATTTCAACGTTGTCCGATTTCAACGAAAATTGATTTCTAGGTAGATTTTGAGGCTGCGAACAAGATGGGAGCATCGAATTGGCTGCCAGGGGCGACAGCAGCTATTCCTTGCAATTGCAAATCTAGTTATTATTCTTATTCTTCCGTCTTCCGCCCTAATATATGTCCGGACTTCTTCTCAGAGACCGTAAGAGCTAGGACATTGAAACGTGGTAGGATATTGGAACACTATGTGGAATTGTGCGTTTGACCTCTGGAATTTCAAAATGGCGCCCGTTGCCATGGAAACTGAAAAAAAGCGGGAAAATTAAAAGTGCTCCATTTTGGATGAAAATTGATACACAGGTTGTCTATCATGTGTGGAATTGAATTCTGGTGTCAAAATTTTCAAAATAGCGACCGTTGCCAAGGAAACCGAAAAAGCCATTCTATGATCCACAAGATCATAATCATGTCTTGTTATTATTATTATTATTATTCCGCCTCAAAAATCATCTTGTCCAACCAAATTCTCAGAGATCACTTGCCCAATCATAATCAAACTTCACAGGTCGATAGATCACCACCCAAAGATGTGCACTTGGGTGTTGAAATTTTCCAAATGACCACCATCATTGGTAACTCTGAACTTTGACCCCAAATCTTATTATTGGATTAGCTCGGAAGCTGTAACAGATAGCTAATATAACGTATGACAAAAATGACAAAAATGTTAGTTAAGTCATTCAGGACATTTGTTACATTTAGACCGAAACTCTATGGGCAACCGTTCAGGAGTTATGCCCCTTGAAAATTTCATTATATCTTTTAAGTACGTTTTTCTCGAAAACGGTAAGAGATAGAAACCTGAAACCTTTTCCATTCATCTTAGGTGATATGTGTTACATTTAAAAGTGTCAAGGTCAAAGGTCATTGGTCACTTTGAACTTTGACCCTTGATCTTGTCATTGGATTAACTCATAAACTATAATATATAGCTGATAACATGTAATGGCAAAATGTGTATCTTGTTAAGATCTACATTTGTTACATTGGGTCAAAAATTATTGGACCAACCGTTTTGGGCCTATGGACCAAAACCCGATTTGTGATGCCTGATTCCGAGTTTTTTGCTTAAAGCTCAAATACCATTGAAGATACAAAGACACATTCAATACAAAAATGTTAAGGAAGGTGTGACCTTCAAAAGGAGGTCAAGATCAAAGTTCAAGGTCATGACCAAAAACTTTATTTCACATAAAAGAATCAAAAAATGTACATATTAAGCTGAAACTGTTGAACAATGATTAGAATATTATGACGCAACTTCCGGGAAAGACATAGAATTTTTTAACAATTGACGTAATAGTTTTCTCAAAAATGGGTTGTCAAAATTTAATGGAACTGATATGAATTTCAATGTAATTTAAAATTTTGATATAATTACACACAATAGAGGAAGTGCTTTACTTTATAATATATAAATAGAAATGATTCTTCTGATGCAACCACAAAGTGTGAACAGGTTAATAAAAAATACTGAAATCACTGACAGACAGAATCATGATGAGTTTTAAGTCTTAATTCGTAAGTTGAGGATGCATTGTTCTTTCAGAGAACATTAAAGAATTAATTCTGGTTGGGCGACTTCTGTGTTTGCTTGCAAACACATTATCACTTGCTGTTCTTCTTCCGCTTTCCGCCGCGACTTTGTCCGCCAGATTTCTCGGGCACTAGTGATCCAATCTTGATGAAACTTCACAGGATCATAGAACCCCCTCCCAAGATGTGCACTCAATACTTGGAATTTTAAAAATGGCACCGGTTCCCATGAAAACAGCCAAAAAAGCCGGGAAAATCAAAGTGCTCAGAATTGGATGAAATTTTACAGGAAGGTTTCCTTACATGTGTAGAATTGGGTTCCAGTCTCCAAGACTTCAAAATGGTGATCGTTGCCATGGAAATGGTAAAAAAGGCGGAAAAATCCAAAGTGCTCAGAATTGAATGAATTTTGACAGGAAGGTGTTTTAAAATTCATTGATTTCATCTAAAGCCTTTGAATTCTGATATGGGAGTATTAAATGGCACCGGTTTCCATGGAAATGGCAAAAAATGCGGGAAAATCAAAGTGCTCAGAATTGGATAAAAATTTACAATAAGGTTGCTTAGGACATGAGGAATTGGTTTATGGTCTCCAAGACTTCAAAATGGCATCCGTTGTCATGGAAACAGAAAAAGGCGGGAAATTGAAAATGCTAAGAATTGATAACAAAATACCGAAGTTCCTGTTAATTTTTTTTCTGCATATGCGCATTACGACAACTTATGTGTCATCAGTGCAGATCAAACCAAAAGATTTGGAAGTCCATTAAACCGAAAAACTTGTTAAAGCTGATAGAGAATAAATAATCAAAAGGGGTCTAAATAGATGAGCAAAAATTCAGCTAAGGACAGAGCTATGCATGAGGGAGATTCTCCTTAGTTTCAAACAAATTTCGTAAAATTTAGATATTGCAAGTTACAATAAAATCGGTTTTGAATGAACCTCAACAGACAGGTTGCCTACGATGTGTGGAAATGATTTTTAGCCAGGTTTATTGATTTGGGAGTTCGTTTTGGAGACTTTTGTATCAGCATCCTGATACAGTTATAAATTTTTATTATTATTATTACTATGTCGCCCAAGACGTAGTATTGTTCTTTGTCCGTTTCTTTATTCATCATTATTATTATTATTGTTTCTTTCTTCCACCTCTTTTTGTCCACGCCAGTTCTAAATGATGCCTGGACAGAATTCATTCATATTTGGAACAAAATTGGATCATATTATGAAGTTGTACCTCCACCAAAAAAAAATTTCAAAATGGCTGCCATTTCCAAGATGGCGGCCAAGTTACGTCAACATTTGAAATATTTCGGATTTCAATGAAAATCATAAAATCTCAAACATGCCTTGACAGAATTCATACATATTTGGCAAAAAGTTGGATCACCAGTAGTTGATGATCATGCACGGAAAAAAATTCAAAATGGCCGCCATTTTCAACATGGCTGCCACGTTACGTCTAAATTCTCAAACAAAAATTGATTTCTTGATAGATTTTGACACTGCGAACAAGATGGAATTATCGAATTGGCTGCCAGGGGGCGACATCAGCTATTTCTTGCAATTGCAAATCTAGTTATTAAGTCGCCTAAACAAAGGTTGGCGACTTCTTGTGTTTGCACCGTTTCTTCTTATTATTATTATTATTATTCCGCCTCAAAAATCATCTTGTCCAACCAAATTCTCAGAGATCACTTGCCCAATCATAATCAAACTTTACAGGTAGATAGATCACCACCCAAAGATGTGCACTTGGGTGTCGAAATTTTCCAAATGACCACCCTTATTCATGTTATTGGTCAATTTGAACTTTGACCCCAAATCTTATTATCGGATTAACTCGAAAAATGTAACAGATAGCTAATACAATGTAATGAAAAAAAATGTTAGTTAGGTCATTGCCGACATTTGTTACATTTAGACTGAAACTCTGTGGTCAACCGTTCAGGAGTTACGCCCCTTGAAAATTTCCTCATATCTTTTAAGTTAGTTTTTCTCGACAACGGTAAGAGATAGAAACCTGAAACGCTTTCCATTCATCTTAGGTGATATGTGTTACATTTAAAAATGCCAAGGTCAAAGGTTTTTGGTCACTTTGAACTTTGACCCTTGATGTTGTTATTGGATTATCTCATAAACTATAATAGATAGCTGATAACATGTAATGGAAAAAATATGCATCTTGTTAAGATCTACATTTGTTACATTGGGTCCGAAATTATTGGACCAACCGTTTTGTGCCTATGGACCAAAACCCGATTTTTGATGTCTGATTTCGGGTTTTTTGCTTTTAGCTCGAATACCATTGAAGATACAAAGAGACATTCAATACAAAAAATGTTAAGGAAGATGTGACCTTCAAATTAGGTCTAGGTCAAAGTTCAAGGTCATGGCCAAAATCGTTATTTCACATAAAAGAATCAATAAATGTACATATTTAGCTTGAATTGTTGACCAATTATGAGAATATTATGACGCAACTTCCGGGAAAGACCTATCAATTGTTTTTGAACAATTGACGTACTAGTTTTCTTAAAAATGGGTGGTCCAAATTCAATGAAACTTGTATGTATTTCAATGTAACTTAAGATTTTTATATAAATACACACCATAGAGAAAATGCCTTACTTCATAATATATAAATAGAAATGATTTTTCTTACGCAATCACAAAGTGTGTACAGGTTAATCAAAAATACTGATATCACTGATAGAAAGAATCATGATGAGTTTTAAGTCCTTATTTGTTAAATCGAGGACTCATTGTTCTTTCAGAGAACACTGAAGAATTGATTCTGGTTGGGCGACTTCTGTGTTTGCTTGCAAACACATCGTCACTTGTTATTATTGTTTCTTTCTTTCTTCCAATGATTTTTGTCCGGCTTCGTTCTCAGAGATGCCTGGACAGAATTCATTCATATTTGGCACGAAGTTGGATCACCTTATGAAGTTGTGTCTCCACTAAAAAAAATTCAAAATGGCTGCCATTTTCAAGAGTGCTGCCAAGTTACATCAACGTTTTGAATTTGTCCGATTTAAATAAAAATGACAAAATCTCCTACATGCCTTGACATAATTCATTCATATTTGAAAATAAGTTGGATCACCAAAAGGAGATGGGCATTACACACACACAAAAAAAAAATCGAAGTGGCCGCCATTTCCAAGATGGCCGCCAAAATACGTCAAAATTTCAACTTTGTCCGATTTCGAAACTTGATTTCTAGATAGATTTTAATGCTGCGAACAAGATGGAAGCATCGAATTGCTGCCAGGGGCGACATCAGCTATTGCTTGCAATTGCAAATCTAGTTATTATTACGCTTTCTTTCTTCGACCTCTTTTTGTCCCGCTTATTTCTCAATGATGGCTGGACAGAAATCATTCATATTTGGTACAAAGTTGCAACACTATCTGGAGGGATGCATGCTAGTAAAAATTTTTTTCAAGATGGCTACCAAAATACGAAAAATTCGTCCAATTTTAACAACAATTAAAATTTTCTCAATCATGCTTCGATGGAATTCATTCATATTTGGTACAAAGTTGGATCACTATCTGGAGGAGGATATGCAAGGAATTTTTTTTTCAACATGGCCGCCTATTCCAAGATAGCGGCCGAAATACGTAAAAATTTCAACTTTGTCCGATTTCAACGAAATTTGATTTCTTGGTAGATTTTGTTGCTGCGAACAAGCTGGAATCATTTAATTGGTCGTCAGGGGCGACATCAGCTATTGCTTGCAATTGCAAATCTAGTTATTACTATTATTCTTCCATCTTTCTTTCGTCTCGTCCGGATGAACCTGTCCAAAGCAGATCTCGGTAACCATAAAAGCTAGAGCTTTCAAATTTTTGTAGGATATTAGCCCCATCTATCTAGATGTGCAATCATCAAAAATTTTTATCCGAGCCTTTTAAAAATTTTCGTGGTATTAGACAAGGATGCCCTTTGTCTGCTCTTTTATTTGTTATTTCCGTAGAAATTATGGCTTTGCGTTTAAAAACATTAAGGGTATTCAAATAAAGTTGGATGATAAATCACATTCAATTTAAATATCACAGTTAGCAGATGACACCACGTTGTTTCTAAGTAGTAAAGAAGACATAACTATAGCGACGAACGAAATCGAGATTTTTGGCTCATTTTCAGGTTTAATTTTAAATACAAATAAAACAGAAGGAATCTTGGTGGGTAAACTAAAACAAAGTTAAGAGGATATTGGAAACATTAATTGGACAGAAAAACCGATAAAAGCTCTTGGTGTATATTTTGGTCATGACAAAGACGAATGTATTAAACTTAATTTAGAAAATAAAATCATTAAAATGAAACATTTTTTTAAGTCATGGCAAAAAAGAAATTTAACTATTTTGGGCAGAATTTTAATTATAAAATCATTAGTATTACCGCAATTTACTTACATTGGTAGTACTTGTGTCATTCCAGATGGGTATGTAAAAGAAATAGAATCTTGTTGTTTTGAGTTTATATGGAAAAACAAAAAAGATAAGGTAAAACGTTCATCTCTGAAAGGTAAATTTGAAAAAGGGGGACTTAATATGATAAGTTTTAAAAGCTACTTTATATTTCAAAATGTGGCATTGGTAGGGAAAATGTTCGATGAGACAAGTGCAAATTAGAAACTTATACCTCAAAAATACTTAGAAATCTATGGAAAGGAGTTTAATTTTTAGATTAAATATAAAAAATATAAACAAAATTACATAAATTTGAAACTATCCCAATATTTTATAAAGAGGTATTGAAATCGTGGATACGAGGTGGTGGCGGATACATTTCGTTCCCAAAAACTTTTTTGATATTAGAAAACAAATGTTATTGGGGAAAAGATTCATTAAATTTAATAACAAATGTTTGTTCTTTACTTCTTGGATTAAAAGTGATATTATATTTCTGAATTATATTTTGGATAAAAATGGTGATATATATGAACAACTTATTCTCAAAGTGTTAGAAGATAAAACAAACTGGATATCAGAAGTAACCAAAACAGAAAAGTCAATTCCGAAAGAAAGGTTAACTATTTTGAAAAAGGAAAACTCTTAAGAAAAGTATTGTTCAGGTAGTTTCTCTGAAATCTAAATTTCTGTGAAAGGGAAAATTTAGTGATATTTCTACTTTGTCAAATAAAAGTGTTTATAATCTTTGTGTAAAGAACACATTTCAGGAATGTACTGGTCACAATACATGGACACATTTGTATTTTGACAATCAATACGATGACAAAAATACTTTTTTGTTTCATGTCTATTCGTTTACATTTGAAAGATTACACGAAAATAAATATAAGATATTCAGATGGAAATTATTACAATGTATATTACCCACTACTAAAATATTGCTTAAATGGAAAATAACAAACAACAGTTCTTGCTTGTGTTGTTGGGAAGAAGAGAACTACGAACATTATTTCATTAAATGTAAATTTTTGTGTGAATTGTGGAAAAAAATTGAAGAATTATTGGGTAAATTGGGCATTAATAATGATATAACTTTAAAACATTTGGTCATTGGTTACAAATTTTTGACAAAAATTACAATGACTTTATCTATCTTTTGACAATAATAGGATTTACAATTTATAAAGCCTATTATATATCGGAACAAAAAAGAAAATTCGTAAATGTTGTTGATCTATTTGTAAGAGAGTTTTAGGGATATATCTAAAGAAATGCACTTTTTAAGAGACCCTCCTTTGAAAATATTTGTAAACTAGTGTAAAAATTTGTAAACATTGAGATATTCTCCGTAACAATTGATGATTTTTAATATTTTGTAATTGAATATGATAATTTATATTAGTTTTGATTTCTTATTAATGAAAGGAAGATATCAGGAAACACTTACAATGGCCGAACATTACATTTTCCCAAATGTATTGCTTTCTAGCTTGGTTTCCATGGCAACCAAATGCTCCATTATTCATTTCAAGCAATTTCATACTTTGTTTTAAAAAAAAACTTGCTTATGCCTTTTTATACAATGTTATATGTATTATTCATTGATTAGTGTCCTGGCTAATTCAATGAGTTTTCACAGGGAAACTTCATTGCTAGTTCGGGCCTTGAAGCTTGATTGTAACAAGCATTGTTGAATAAATTCAAGTTGTGAAAAAAAAATCAAAGGGGGTCTATTAAGGGTATATTTGGGGGTGCAAAAAGTGGTGAGGTTTACTATAGAAACCTATTGGAAAATGTAATTTTGACTACATTTTCACCATTTTTTCACTGTATCTTAAAACTTATTTACTGGAACTCCCTAAAACGTTATGTGAAAGATGTGTGTCATGTAAGAAAGAGTTCCCCAGGATTTAAATTTTAAAATTAGTACCGTTGCTATGGAAACCATACCAAAAAAATGTTTTTTTAGAAAACGTATTTATCATTGATAACTGTATTTTCATTTCAGCTATATGTATTATTTGGTTATAAGGGGAAGCCCTGTCCAAATTTTTTTTTATGAAATAGGAAACCAAGCTAGAAAGCAATAATTTTGGGAAAAACGTGTTTTCTGATATGCGTTATGTTTTGAAATCGACTATATGTATACAGTAAATTATAAGGGGAACCCCTGATCAATTTTTTTCTCAAAGGGGGTTTTATAATGCCCAGGAATCCGATATGAGAGTTCGTTTGGGAGACTTTTGTGTTTCGCTTGCGAATACAGTTATCACTTGTTATAATTATTCTTCCTTCCACCTCTTTTTGTCCAGGAGATATCTCAAAGATGCCCGGACAGAATTCAATCATACTTGGTACAAAGTTGGAACACTATTTGGAGTTGTGCCATCAAGAAAGATTTTCCTCAAATTTCCCGCCATTTCCAAGATGGCAGCACTAATACGAAATATTCGAATTCGGTCCAATTTCAATTAAAATTGATATTTTCTCAATGACGAATGGACAGATGTCAATCATATTTGGTACAAAGTTGGATCACTATCTGAAGTAGTGTATGCAAGAAATGTTTTCTTTCTGAAGTAGTGTATGCAAGAAATGTTTTCTTTCTGAAGTAGTGTATGCAAGAATTTTTTTTTTCCAAAATGGCCTCCATTTCCAAGATGGCCGCCAAAATACGTAAAAATTTCAACTTTGTCTGATTTCAATGAAAATTGATTTTTAGGTAGATTTTGAAGCTACGAACAATATGGAATCATCGAATTGGCTGCCAGGGGCGACATCAGCTTTTGCTTGCAATTGCAAATCTAGTTATTATTCTTCCCGCATCGGATTTTGTCTGGGCCATATCTCGGAGACCGCTCCACCGATCTTAATGAAACTTGGTAGGAACACTAATACTAATGTCTAGTTGTGCGGCGCAGATTATGAACATCCGAAATTGCATGGTTGCCATGCCATTTTGTCCGGGCAGATCTCAGAGACCGCGCATCAGATCTGAATGAAACTTAATAGGAACATAGATATCAATGTCTAGTTGTGCAGGAAGGTCTATCGATTTTCAAAATGGCACCGTTGCCATGGAAACGGCAAAAAGGCGGAAAATCTACAAAAGCTGTTTGACAACTTGTCCGGGGCAGATCTCGGTGACAGCGCATCAGATCTGAATGAAACTTAGCAGAACCTGAAATACCAATGTCTAGTTGTGCAAGAAGGTCCGTGGATTGGCAAAAAGGCGGGAAATCTACGAAAGCTGTTTGACAATTTGTCCGGGGCAGATCTCGGTGACCACACATCCGATCTGAATGAAACTTAGCAAGACCTTAGATGCTAATGTCTAGTTGTGCAAGAAGGTCTGTGGATTTTAAAATTGGCACAATGGCAAAAAGGCGGGAAATCTACGAAAGCTGTTTGACAATTTCTCCGGAGCAGATCTCGGTGACCACGCATCCGATCTGAATGAAACTTAGCAGGACCTTAGATGCCAATGTCTAGTGGTGCAAGAAGGTCTATGGATTTTAAAAATGGCACAACGGCAAAAAGGCGGGAAAATTAAAAGTGCTCAGATTTACATGAAACCTTACAGAAAGGTTGTATAGCAATCAAAGAATTTGTTTTACGTCTAAAATTTTCAAAATGGCGACCGTTGCCATGGGAATGGCAAAAAGGCGGGAAAATTAAAAGTGCTCAGAATTGCACGAAAACACACAGAAAGGTTGTATAGCAACCAGGGAATTTGTTTTTAGTCTAAAAAATTCAAAATGGCGACCGTTGCTATGGAAAATTAAAAGTGCTCAGAATTGTATAAAAACTTACAGAAAGGTTAAATAGCAATCAGGGAATTTTTTTTGTCTTAAAAAGATGAAAATGACATGGAAACGCCAAAAAGGCAGAAAAATTAAAAGTGTAAGAATTGAAGGAAACTTTTCAAAAAAGTTGTATCTCATATAAGAAGTTGGTTTCTAGTCTCAAGAATTTCAAAATGGCGGCCATTGCCATGATAACTGCTGAAAAGGCGAGAAAACTCTTGAGTGCTCAGAAATGAAAGAAGTTGAAGAGAGTCGGCAGTTTCTGAAGTATGGTATGATATGGTTCGTTTGGGAGACTTATTATGATACAATTATAAATATTTATTATTGTATGAATACATATATAATTTAACATTAGGAGAAATGCAATTGTGATATAAATTTGCGTAAAGGACATGATTGAGTTCGAGGTTTATACTTTTTTGCGATTGTCCATTTCTGTTATATACAATTGAGAGTCGGAGGAAAAAATGGATACCTGTGGATTTGGCACTGCACTGTAACATGTGTAAGTCAGGGTTTATTCTTTGAATCAGTTCCATACATTGCATAAGTCCTTTTTTTCATATATTGTACAGCTTTATTTGTTTTATGTTTTTGTAATTTTGTTTTTGTTCTCAGGGGTTGTTATGTTTTTGGTTGAGAATTTGTTCTATCGTGCTTTGTTTTTCTTCGTTGTATTTTTGTTTATATTAAGTTTTGATGTGATAGGACAGAACTGCACATTGGAGCATACTTATTAAAGAGTGGCCCTCATTAAACTTATTCCTCATATAATGAGGTAGAGGAAGTTGGTGAGGATAAAGCATCCAATGTTTTTCATTTTTTCACTAAATATTTGGACACTATTTCATTCATTTTCTTGTACTATTGATCATTTCTCTTTTTTCTTGGTTGTTCAGCTATCTTTTCCTTTTCACATGTCTTTAGCGACTCTCGGCGCCCATGTCAATCTTACATCTTCTCTTTTATCAGCATGGGAATTTGGTGCTTTTAATCAGTGCTATATAAATGTTTTACAGCGACCTTACAAATAATCAAATACAACACCTTGCAAATGATGTGTTTGATGAGTTTACAGAACTTCGCCACTTGTAAGTATTTACCAAAGGTTGATTGTAAAAAAAACTTATATTTTCATGAAATATGAAATGCCTGCGCAAATCTGACATATTTTCAACGTAAAACTAGCCTACATTAGACAGTTGGTCAACCCTAATACATATTTATTCATTTTGTTTATAAATAATGTCTGTAATACATGTATTAATATGAATATCAACATTTTTTTGTTTTTTTTTTTTTCATTTTGCATATCTTGATGATGTGACTTTTCACTAGTGAAAATTCCATTTTGTAGTCGTGATACATTCACATTTCCAGCATATCGAGTCTACATTTTACATCTTATACGCTACCGTCCCCCATATCATGTGTACATCGATTTCGTCAAAGGAGCAAAATTACTATATCCAAAAGCCACTAAGCCAGGGTTATGATAAATCACTGTCAATCAAAACCACAATTTGAAGAATCGTTACAATGTGTCTATATTAAAAATGAAGATGGACATCTTTCGATACATCAAAAATTATAACTGGATTGTCACAGACTTTTCACTTACAGTGAGACGGGTGTCACATGTGAAGCAGGTAATGCTTACCCTTCCAAAGTATCTAAAGACACTCCAGTTTTTTTTAGGTGTACACATCATTAGTGCGTATTTGTAGGCGTGTTTATTGTGTCCTGTTTGTTTCTTCATCGTCATTTTCAATTTACGTTTTCGCAAGAAATTCAGGTCACTTTTAGAATTTTTGACTGGTCTGCAATAAAACAACCACTGTCACTTCTTAGGGATTTTGTACGAACACAAAATCTTAATCAGTTGCTTTAAACTAAGAAGTATCTGCCTCATGCACAGCTCTGACCATAGGTGATTTTGGCTTTCCATTATGATATTTTCGGTTATTTGTGCTCATGTAACGGTTTGTAGTAACCACCGTGAAATATAAAGGTCCAAAGGAACATATTTCATAGCTCACCTAGAAAAATAATCTCCAGTTGGGAAGTATTTACTGCTCACCTGGTGAAATAATCTGCAGACGGAATAAATATCATAGATATATAAATAACATTTTTTTCCTTTTGGAAATTATTTCACAGGATACTATTGCTTACATTCTATCAGACTTTACAAATTTTTTGGTTTACGGTCTTCAAAATATTTTTATTTGATATGCACTGAAGAGGCATAAAATGTCAAAACGGCTATATGAAGAAACTAAGTTTACAGTAACTTCGGTATTTTGTTATTCACACATTAAGAATAATAGCTTCTTACATGATAGCGGATCAAAGATGTGGATATCTTCCAAAAAAAAATTCCGTCCTCATTGAGTGGAGCGCAGCAAAACAAAACATAAAATACGAAAAATTTCTTCCATCGGTGAAAGATATACAGTTATTTCTTCCATAGAATATGATTCTCAATGTCCCTCAACCTTGAATGCCCCTTTTTACATATTTTCCACTGTGAAGCTTCACTTTTTTATGTTTGGTCATGGATGCTTTTCTTAATTCATGAAAATAAACATTTGTGATCGGTCATTAACTGAGCAAAAGACGAGTTCACGTGACCTCGTATAAACTCAGTCGTCTTGCCATGAAAATGGCAATTTACGGAAGATTTAGGAGTCTTGCATATCTGGTATTATACTCTCCATTGTACTTTATACATCCTAACATTTTACTTTCGTTGTAGGAAACTCGCAACAAATGGTATAACTAGTTTGCCACTTGGAATATTTAAATTTTCAACTGCTCTGACATATCTGTAAGTATAAACAATGACCTTGGTGACATATTTGTGAGTATCTTCGCCTCATCGGTTTCGGAGCCCTAACAGGAAATTTTATGTTATTTTTTTCTTTGCATATGATAAACCTTTTTAATAATAGATATACTATTTATACGAGTCCCCTCTTCAATGTTTAATATGAACTTAACAGTTCCGTCAGTTACCTGTAGAAAATTGTGTTTTCTTTTGAGTTATGGAGTGCCAATAAAGTCACATTATTCAAATGTTTTTTTAAATAGAATAACCTCAGTTTAAAATAAACTTTACCAGGCACCTGAATCAAGTTTTAAGGGGCTCTAGCTACAGAGACGCCGGGCGTGTCCCCAGTACGCGGGGTAGTCAGATCATAATTCGGAAAGCCTAACCACTAACCATTGTAGCCAAATGGTGATAAGAAATGCAGTAAAAAGGCCCCTTCCAATGACAGCAGACTCATTATTAGTAGTATAGAAGGCTTAATTTCCGGTCCCTACCCATTTTCCCCTTTTCCAGTTGGAATCTAAATTCGTTGTCTCGGTTATCCCTTCCACCTTTATTTCTTTCTTCTATTACCTATATTTCTCGTCCTAATATAGCTGATATATTGCTCGCCGGACGTTAAACTCTTACTTATAATCAATCAATCTGTCTAACTAAATACAAAAAAAAATATATCAAAGTTGCAAAATTTTGTTTAGCTGTACATGCTAAATGAAAATTGGCATTTTAAGAGTCGTTTGGTTCGATAACACATATATAGAATGGATGCTAGAAGTTCAAAGCAGCATGAATGCGACAAAACCTCAAGTATTAGGTCACCATTAACATATTTGTAGATTCGACAAAGTAAGTACTTGTTGAAGATTGCTCAAGTAGCTGCATCACTATTATTCCTGTATTGGTCGACTGCAAGATTGTGCAAGTACACAAGGTTCATCCTTAGGGATAGAAATCGGGACTCGTGGAACATTAAGATATAGATATCTTGTCTAATTGTAATCCGGGATATGGAAATTGTGCCCCCATAGAAATCAGGCAAATAAATATATATTTCTCCAATGCTTATAACCCAGCTGGTTAAAATACATTTTGTACGTATCATTTTTAATCCACACATTGGTCAATTTCTGCATAATGTTTCCCGAAACATTTCATTTCATTCATAACGTCTATTGTGACGTCATCGTTACTAGGCTTTGAGAGAGCGCGGCCAATGTTGACTACTGTGCTGAACCATTGAATCTGCGCCTGAAACACAGTAAAAATCATTAAAAAAACAATATAGCCTTCCGTTTTCTGGTGGAATACGATATTTCTCCATTCTCGGTAATTAAATTTCTGATTTTAACATGCTCGCTAAAGCTCGCATGTTTAAAATCACAAATTTTACTATCTCAAACTTGAGAAAAATCGTGATCCACTTGATCCGGAAGGATATATTATAAATATCTTGCCATCAGGTAACCAAAATTAATACAATTTAGGACCAGTGAGATCACCAGGGCTTTGAAATTGTAGACAGTCGGGACTTAGGACCTGTTATTACAGTCAGTAAACCTTCATACATAATTCATATGGTTTATTGAAGTTTTCCAAAGATAAGTGGATATTCACATTCCACTAAATTCATTAGCCTAAAATAATTGTAACTTTCATTTTCATTGGTTACGATACCATGAGTAGCCAATGAAATAGTTTTCGATATTTCCGTTTATCCATTAATCAACTCTGCGGTAAATGTAGACATTTCGCAGCAAATGTACACGTTCTTTGTTTCCAATGAACTACATGTAAAGGAATAATGAGGATTACAAATTAATGTTTTGGAAATTATGTATGAATACATAATTTCTACCGTATATTTATTTTGTTTTGTTGCAGGGAATTTGGAGGAAATATGATCAGTAGTCTTACACTGGGTATATTTGATTCTTTAAAGGCATTGATATATCTGTGAGTGTTAAGTAAAATATTTAAAATTATTTCACACAAACGCGTTTGCCTTCCGAAGAGAGCACAATTTATTTGAAAATTTTGTCATGGTATGACGACTGTTGTCCTTAAGAAAACAACATCCAAGTGAGTGAGAACCGAAAAGTCAGTCATAAAACGAACAATTCAGGGACAAAAGCAACATTGGAAACACCAAGAAACAAAGACACCACATAAGTAAGGGTCAGAAATGAACATAAAGCCAGCAAGACACACGTACAGATGAACAACACGGACCAAATAAAACATGGGTGAGATCAGGTGCACCGGTAGAGTAAGCATCTCCTGCTTCTAATAAGACACCTGCCGTGTTACACATGTCAACTCCGGTAGAGGGAAAACAAACTTTAGTGGCAAAGAGAAAGATCTGTTGTCATCTGGGAAACATATATCCCATAGCGGTCCACAAATCGTGATGACCGTAAAAATTCTGTAGTGATGACTTCAAGTTAAAGGTAACAAACCCATGTTTAAATAGCCTATTTGTAAGCAACCGAGATCTATGAAGGTAGTAACTGTATCGATCACAAGCCATTGAGTAGCGAATGAGCTGGGAGATGTAAACTCCATATGCCGGCGCTTTTGGAAGGTCACTACAAAGAAAGGAAAGTTGACTATTGGATAAGTGAAGTAATTGTGTTTGTCACGTAGCATAATTTGAAGTGTACCTCTGTTGTCAATTTCAAGATGAAGGTCAAGAAACGAGGCGATGTGGAATTAATATGAAAAAAAATGGGGTAAATGTCAAGGAGACAACATCCCATATCCAGGTTAAAACGACCCAAAACAAAGCATCTAGGGGTCACCGTACGGTCTTCAACACAGTGATGGCACCTCACACCATATAGCAAGCCCTAAATGGCCCAAAAAAGGGTAAAAAAGTGGATAAATCAATGGAAACAAACCACATCCAATAACCCAAATATCAAGAAACTAAATTTTTATAAGAAGACACGGACAAGCCAATCACCAACATATTCCTGACTTGGGACAGGCGCAAAATTTGCGGTGGGGTCGAACTCGTTTTCTTGGATCCAAAACCTCCCCTATGTGTGGTGAATGGCTAAAAAATAAATACACAAAAAGTCTCACAGTAGATATCAACTAGAAAAAAGTCCAACTTATCAAGACGAGGACCCTTACAATGAAGTACATAAAACATGAAGACAATACACACAGGTACTGTCCGGACAAATGCTCGCAGTTACTGACAGCTAGCTAAGGACATAATTTCCGTTGACTATGATATCAAGCCTTCTTACATATGAAACTTCAATTGAAATACTTCTAAATAGATTTGGTATAACAACGTCGTCAATTATGAAAGATGAACGTGATATTGTGCAATGCCAAATACTGCCAATATGAAAAATTGTTTAAATTTAGTTATGGTGTAAGGCATTTAGGAGATGATCAATATTTTTGCCAACAAAAACCAGAAGTAACGATTTAACAATAATGCTGTATTTATATCCTTTATGAATAATTTTGTTCAATGGATTAATAAGTTTTGAAGGACAATTTTTGAATTATAAATGATATTGCCATAGAAGTTTGGATGTGAAATGCTCTGATGTATAAGAGCCCTGCATGTAGAACCAAATTTTCTTAATAAGTCAATGTATCTATAACAAAATTTAGAGAATGTTTTTATCAATTTATGATATCTAAACCCTTGATGCATAAGTTTTTCAGTGAGACAAAGATTTCGCTCGTTGAAGCAGAAAGTATCTGTAGTATCCTTAATTTCGAGATCTTTAGATAGATAAGATGAAGAGAATCACCAAAGCGAGGAATGTTTAGTAATAACATATATTTTATATAACAGAAGCTGGAAATAAAGGACTGGACTACTTTCTTATCTTTATTTTGAAGAAGCCCTTCGATGAATTCAGCCCCAATAGAGTGACAAAACAGATCGGCTAAAGGAGGTGTAATTTTTGTGCCTATCAGAATTCCCGATAGTCTGTTGAAAAACTGGACATTATAGGTACCCAAAGATATATTTAGTTTATTCCTAGAATGTGTGATAAATTTGTTTTTGGTTAAAACAATGGCATGAGCAATTTATGTGTCTAAAATGAAAGTGAAACTTGGAATTGACCCTTTGATGACTTCTAGTGGATTTCATTTTCTTATATGCAATGGAAGTTTCCGTCAGATTTTGTGTGGAGGTTCACTATATATCAAATTGCCTAGGTAGAGTTTTACTTTATTAGAAACGACAGTAAATTTGCTATGATGTTCCTAAAATAGTACCAAACGTAACAAAGCCAAATTGGGCAAATCAGTGGTGGTATGATACCTTTAGAATAAGACACTTAATGCTAATTCTGTATTATTGCAAGCAGAAAGTAACAGTCGTTTGATGGCTTTCAGACAACAATTCCGGCATTTGTCATTCCATAATTTACTGTTTAGAAAATATGCGATCGTACTTAAAACATTTTTGTATTTTTTTCTTAACGTTTCTCAATTGTTTTTCTATAAAAGTTTATAAAATAATCATAACTGAAGTCAAGTGTCAGTAAAGTTGCAGTACGAATGCAAACAATTAATAAGAATATATATAAATCACATTTATGTAAAACAAATCATAGATATTTGTGCTATGATGGAAAAGTTATTCTATTGTGTTATATTAAATGTAATACGAAATTAAAATTGATAAAATATGGTACAATTTAAAACATTACCATTCTTCTTATTTAATTAACCCTATCCTACTTTATCGCTTTTCTTGCAGGAGTTTCCGCTCAAATCGGATTAATAGACTTACTCAAGGAGTATTTGATTCTTTGAGTAAATTGGAACATTTGTAAGTAATTGTTACAAAAGTGCAATTTTTGAAAGTAACATAACCATTTCCTACAATCAGAAATACAACCAGTAAAATATACTGTAAATCGAAAAGGGGAAACAGCTTCAAAACACCAAAGAATTGTATTTTCAGATGTATTAACTTGCCAACGGCTCTTTGTTATATTTAAGAAATAATTCACGGAGACTCGTGTATATATAACTAAATACAGAAGTTACTGTGAATTTATTTTCTGCATATGCGCATTTCGACAACTTATGTCTCTTCAGTGCAGATAAAATCTAAACGTTTGGAAGACCATCAACCAAAAGATATTTAAAAACTGATAGAGAACATAAACCCAATATGATCTAAATGTAAAGCCAAAAATCAGCTAAGGACAGAGCTTTGCATGAGGGAGATACTCCTTAGTTTTCAACAAAATTTACAAAAATTTAGATATTGTAAGGTTCCAAAAATAATCGGCTTTCGGGTCAGCACCGAAGTACTGACTACTGGGCTGGTGAATACCCTCGGGGACTTACAGTCCACCAGCAGTGGCATCGACCCAGTGGTAACAAATAACTAAATTCCGAAGTTACTGTGAATTTATTTTCTGTATATGCGCATTTCGACAACTTATGTCTCTTCAGTGCAGATAAAATCTAAACGTTTGGAAGACAATCAACTAAAAGATATTTAAAAACTGATAGAGAACATAAACCCAATATGATCTAAATATAAAGCCAAAAATCAGCTAAGGACAGAGCTTTGCATGAGGGAGATACTCCTTAGTTTTCAACAAAATTTACAAAAATTCAGATATTTCAAGGTTCCAAAAATAATCGGCTTTCGGGTCAGCACCAAAGTACTGACTACTGAGCTGGTGAATACCCCCGGGGACTTACAGTCCACCAGCAGTGGCATCGACCCAGTGGTAACAAATAACTTAATACCGAAGTTACTGTGAATTTATTTTCTGCATATGCGCATTTCGACAACTTATGTCTCTTCAGTCTAAACGTTTGGAAGACCATCAACCCAAAGATTAATGAAAGGAAGATAACAGGAAACACCTACAATGGTCAAATATATATATATAAATATATATATATATATATAGTTTGAATATAAAAATTTGAAAAAAATAAAATATACTTTGGCTAAATTTCCTGCCCCTACCCATTTTTCCTGACATGGCTGAAGTTTTGCTCATTTGGCGTTAAACACTATTTTTTAAGTGTATTGTTTATAAAGCCGATGTACGGATACTGACAAAATTCTTTTTTCCCTTCTCATGTTACATCTGTAAACAACAGCATCCAACATGTAGCTCTCGATATTCTGTATAAACATTCGTANTATTTGACCTCATCAAAAGTGATTTCTATTCCAACGGGACATTTACGGTACATTTTTGCATTGATGAGACCTTTGGTTGTCCATATTTGGACCTTTCAAGGAACTAAATGTACCAATTACAAAATTGCAAATATTGCATCAAAATCAGAATCTGTGCTCTTTGGTCATCATTCAAAATTCAAAGGGTCCGGCTACAGAGCTGCTGGGTGCGTCATCAGTTCAATGGTGGATAGGGGAATGTACTATCTATGTCCTACATGTATCTATGTGGGTAGTCAGGTTATGATACGAAAAGCCTGACCGCGAACCATTGTAGCCAAATTGTGTGGCTAAATGCTACGCTTCATGTAGTATAAATACCTTTTCTATATTTCTCTAAGGAGAGTAATCGAACTTGGAGTCGTGAAGACTAAATTTCCTGACCTTACCCATTTCTCCCCTTTTCCACTGGCAACTCGTTGACCCGGTTGTCCATTCCATCTTTATTATTTCATCTTTTACTTATATATTTTGAATTGATGAACTTGTTCTCATCCTGAAATAGCTGAAATATCACTGGACGGTAAACTCTAACTAATCAATTAATCAATCTTTGATCATGACATCGTGAAATCGCCCCTTTTCATGGCTTCACAATGATTAAATCGTCTTTTGTGGGGGAGTAATTTGAAAAAAAAAAGTTGTTTTTTTTTCGCGTATTGCTCATATGTTTATTATTGTTTTACACCTCTAGCACTCCCTACGCGTTTTTAGCATGTTATATTATAATTTGAAATTACATATAATTCAGAAGTTGCAAGCATGCATTTCTACCAATCTTTCTAAAAATTTATTGTTTCGAATTCAAATCAAATGATCGATTAAAGTTATTTGCAAATATTGTTGTTTGTGGCACAAACTTATCTGCCAGGTTGCTCCTTAAATATATCGCAATCTATGATAATTGAATGGAAAGTATATTTACAAACAAAAAAAAAAAATTGTCTATGGCAAACATTAACAAATTACAATATGTGACGAATATAATAATAGACAAAAGGGAACAATAAATTAAGAATATTGGTATAAGTAAATGCCAGACAATGTTATATATTCTAACAACTGAAGCTGCGTTAAAATTACTACATACTTTGTTTATGGCGGATTCTGAGGTTAATATACGTTTGGCCATGAACAATAGGCTAAACTCAGTCGTTAAATAAAAAGAATGTAAGCAACACATATCGAAACCAAATGATACAGAACTTCTTTTACGCTTTCATTGCAACACGTACAACTGTGATTCTAATTTAAATTTGTGTTCCTTTTTGACAGAATATTAGGTCAGAATCAAATAGCTGAACTTCCTGTTGGTATTTTTTACGCCTTAAAAACTTTGAAGTTATTGTAAGTGTTTGCTATTTGTTACTTATTTTTGCTTAAGGTAGTACGGGAGTTAAAAACTGCGCATCATTGTTGTGCATCTGCCAAAAAAAAATTTTAAAAAAATAGAATTTTAGGGACATGGTTTCAATATCTTATGATGTTTAAATTTGATCAAATATGCCATTTTATTCAGTGATTATGCAGAATAAGGGGAGATAATTTGCATAGAATAACTAAATACCGAAGTTACTGTGAATTTACTTTCTGCATATGCGCATTTCGACAACTTATGTCTCTTCAGTGCAGATAAAATCTAAACGTTTGGAAGACCATATACCCAAAGATATTTAAAAACTGACAGAGAGCAAATAACCAATTCGATCTAAATGTAAAGCCAAAATTAGCTAAGGACAGAGCTATGCATGAGGGAGATACTCCTTAGTTTTCAACAAAATTTAGAAAAATTTAGATATTGTAAGGTTCCAAAAATAATCGGCTATCGGGTCAGCACCGAAGTACTGATAGGAAAAATCAGATTTTAGCCATTTAGTAAAAAAAAAATATTCGTGTGCTCCATTATATTTTTCCTGCAAATCGAAGGCAAGTTTATTAGCTTATATTTTACCTGATATTCTATCTGATGTAACCTAATTGAATTAAAATATGGCCGGTGATCCCAATCTTTATTTTATTTTTTATATGCTTTCAGTAAAAACGGTTGTTCATGAAAATATCAGAAAATTCTATCTGACAGTTTTAGACCTCCGTACCACCTTAATTTATTTCAAGTGAAAGATATTTTCAGAGTTTTGATGTTTATTGCCCTTAACTAGAACCAATATATACTCTTCAATCATTACATGAATACTCACATACTATAGTTTTCAATGATATGACACATGATGAGTTTTCATGAGTTTCGCCATGGCTTTAAATCTTCAACTACATTCGCGTTCTGTGACCGTTATGCAAAATTGTATGAGGCAGACGAAACTACTTTCGCCGGAATTCGCTGACTGAAATCAGGATAGCATATTTACAAATTGGGGAAATAGGAATAAAAATGCCATCGGAATATAGGAAAGTAATGTTTTACCTCAACGGAATCGAGGTTGCTATGGATTACCAAAAAAAATTGTTTGAACACAAATTAATATACTACATCATGCGTAAACCAGACCTGAAAAAATAAGAATTCACTTACAAACCATATACATGTACATGTAAATAAGACACATTGGACGTTTATTATGTTTAACTTTTCATTTATTGTAGAATATTGTATATTCATAATGAGAAACTTCTTTTACTCTGTTTTTGACAGGAGTGTTTATGACAATAAAATAACTAGTCTTGATCCTGGTTTGTTCGATTCGTTAGGCAATTTGAACAAACTGTAAGTACAAATAATAATTTTTGTCTCTGGACTTTGATTTATGTAATCTTGTGCTTTGTTCCTTCGGTATTCTACTGCCGTTGTTTTACAAATTACAAAATACAGATGTTCTGTGAATTTACTTTCTGCATATACTAGTAACTATTTTGAAAACTTATGTCTCTTCTAGACCAATTAGCACCTGCGAACAAAACAACGGCAGTAAAATACCGAAGGAACAAAGGAGTGGCATTTACTAAAATCAAAGTCAAACAACATTTACTCCATATCCTTTTATTCACCATTGCCAAAATGAGAACACAGAAAGCAATGACGCTAGACAGCTATAAAGTACAGAAATAAAAATAACAACATACAAAACCACGCCACTCACAGTGTGAGCTCAAAAGAGACTGAGAGTGACATCAGGTGCTCCGGAAGGGCAAGTATGCCCTGCACTGTTAACACCACCCGTCAAATTTTTTCTCACGTTAGTTATCTATTATTCTTCCGCGGATTGGGAATTAAAAATTGAACAAAATAAGAGAAATACCTATTCCTTTTTTACATACAGGAATGTAAAAACAAACGAGATTGAAAGCCTAACTCTTGGAACATTTGATTCTTTACGTTCATTGGAATATCTGTAAGTATAAAATTATAAATATTAACATAAATTCTTTCTAAGGTTTCACAATGGTAATAACTTAATAGTAACTGTACACATATAAATGCTTCAGATGACTTGTTCCTGTTTAGAGCAGATGACACTCAAAACATTTTGTTAGTTTCCAATTAAAATGTCACTTTTGGTGAGCTAATTTTACTCAACGACAGGTATTGTGATACCTTGGGTCAAAAGCAGAAGAGTCCAAAAAAACTATAATAATTTCGAAATTATAGAAATTGTGCTTTCTACAGATATCCATTTCGGCTTTTTGTCACTTCAAGAAAATGGTAATTATTTCAGTACAGATAACATATTCTACTTCATTTCAAAAATAAATGGCATTCTAATGATTAACTCTTATTACCTATTCCTTGCATGAAAAGTGATTTGTGGTACACAACGAGACTTTGAAGCTACAGTTAGATATGAACTTGTTGCATTTCTTGAACGGGAATTTCATTGGTCGAGCGACAAGTAATAGCACATCATCACTCTTTCGACGATTCTATTGGACCATTGTGAAATCTCCTTGGCCGTGATTAACATTGCCCAGTAACGGTGGTGTCAAATGCAGTTCGGCACTAAATACCACTGCATTTATTTATGAAAATCATGAGAGAAAAAGTTTTAACAACTCGAAAAAAAATGTATATCGCTGGATATCAACTCTCGTTATGTAATTTCAAATATAATTAAGCTCGTTTTATATTGTGAATTTACATAACTCTAGTTGATATCCAGTGATATACATTTTTCCCGTTATGAAAACTATTATTTCAGTGCAGATATCATACGTCACTTCCGTAGAGATATCATATGTCACTTCCGTTCATAAATCATATTTCACTTCAGTGCAGATATCTTTTGTCACTTAATGCAGATATAATTTTTCATTTCAGTGCAAATATCATTTCACTTCAGACGGTGCAGGGTATCATATACTTGCATAAAGTAATCATCAACTAAACAACACGTATTTTTTTTATCTAAACAATTCATGAATTGAATAATGATGAATATCAAATATCTGTCTTGGGAAAGACCATGAAGATAATTCAGAACAAAGTAAATGCTAGAGACAATATATACTGACATAATGGCTTATCCAATTTTGATGTACGGGTGGTTTTCCACGAGTCGTCAATATTAAAAAAAAGACCAATTTACTGTAGCCCCCCTTATTATTTGCTTCCATTCTATATATTTCGAAGATTCTGACTTGCTTCAATCGTTCTGTGCCAGACATCTGTTCATTTATAACGATAGCCAGTGAAATTGGATCCACTGACTTCATACGCTTTTTTGAGATCGTCCCTTTCGTAAGAATTCCCTTCTCACTTGTAACCGAAAAGATCAGCATAAAGATGCTCGTCGTGTCGAAAGCAATAACAATGAGCTTACCACACATATAATAGTACTTTTGTATTTGTTCATGTACATGTTTTTTATTTCTACATCGTAGTATTTGTTGCCGGGATTGCGAGTTTTGTGGCAGTATGTTATCGAACACTGGTACCATAGGGATTGCATTGTGTTGTCTTAACACCATGGGCTGAATGAGTGCATCCCTATTCTGCTCTTCACTTGTAAGAAAGGACAGTAAAAATATCTTGTCTTGATTTACTCAATGACGGTGTGTCGGATGCCGTATACGGAGGAAATGGTTCACCTTCCAGAGAATTTGAAGTCTCTCTCGATTTTTTTAGTTCCAGCAGTAGGTGTGTTAGTCTTGATTGTTATCGTATTTTTGCGTGTGTCGTGTCTTTGGTCTTTTGTCTTTATGTTCTCATATTTGCCGTGTCTCGTGACTTTGATTTAAGAATTCGCAAATGTGTTGTTCATTTGGTATTATACTGCCGTTTATGTGTTAGTGTTGGTCTCTTTTGTTTATCTGCGTGAGACATTTGCCACCTGGAGGCACTCAATTCCGCTAGTTAATATTTTATATTTTGTAAATTGTAAACGATATTTGGATTGATAGGTAATAACCATTTGCGGCTGTCTTATCAAAAATGTATTAAGTATTTTTACAATATTTTTTCAAAATATGTCTCATTCCTGTGAAATTCACACGGTTCACTTAGACCTATACTTTCAAAAATAATTAAAAAGATTAACATCAATTAATAATATCTTTACATTATGTTTTGACAGGGGTCTATCCTACAATAAAATAACAAGTGTAGATCCAGGTTTATTCGATTCGCTAGAAAAATTGAAGTCTCTGTAAGTATTTGCACATATCAAGTGCGATTCTCTGTAACCACCAGAATAATTTGAAACGACCTGTCACAGGTTTGGTTGATTTTTACTTTTTTAGGTTGATATTAACCAATAAATCATAAAACATAACACTAGTTCACGGTTTTTGACAACCGTTGCCATGGTAACCATTGTTGGAGTCTTTCGGCCATCTCTAAAACCATAAAATAGGCCATTTTCAAACCCTTTTTCATGCACAAAATATAAAGAAATTTTCAATTTAACTTTCTGGTGTGCTTAAATTTTTAAGCCTTATCAGCCAGTTAAAAAATATTTTAAAAGATAGCGTAAATAACAATTGAAAATGATGTTACAAAAAATCCCTAGATATTGATATTTTTTAATGCAAAAATTGCACATAATTCATGCCGTTTTCGTCACTTTTGACAAATTTTTAGACTGTATTATTATAAAAAGCCAGCATAAAACCTATTTATCATAGGTATTTTGACATACAATAATGCTTCATTGCTCAATGCATGTGTATAAATATATCAATGGGAAAATACATTGTGAAATGGATAATATATAGCGACTTGCAAAAAGCGAGAAAAAAAACCAAACAAAAAACAAAAACAACAAAAAAAAAAAACAAAAACAAAAACAAAAACCAAAAAAAAAAACAAAAAACAAAAAACAAAAAAAAAAAAGAAAGAAAAAATAATAAAGAAAAAAACCAACTATGTATATCATTTATCTGTACAAAATGTAGAAGGATAAGTTCAACAGATTATGAACTTGAAATGACCCGAAGGCCATATGCTTCTAAGTCAAGGTCATTTGGAAAATTGATTATTTCCATTGTTTTCCGAAATCTGCTTCATTTTTTCGAATGACCTTGACATCATGCCCTTTGGCCTTGGAATCATTTCAATGTCAGAGCAGATAAAAGGAAGATATGAGGAATAGCTGTTTCATTTTGATCCTATCTATATAATTTTCATAGCTAAAGAATACGGTACAAAAATGTCGTTTTCTGATGTCTGGATTTCCAATGTTTTGGTTCTGTCTGCACTGATGAGACGTTAGTTGTCGAAATGGCCATATGCAGAAGGTAAATTTAAGTAACTTCCGTATTTTGTTATTTTAATAAATTGCCATGGTAATCAACTTTAAGACTGTATATACATTTCACCAACTGGCATTTTTATAAACATTGAACAAACTAGCATTGTTCTATGTTTTATTAGTCATGAAAGGTAATTTCTATGGTGGCTTCTCAGTCTAAAAACTATTTAAAAGTGAGAAAAAATGCATAATTTTTTCCAAATGTTTGCATCCAAAATTTTCGAAGTTCTTTACATTTTCAGTAACCTCGTTCTAACCTCATCTATATGGTTAATTTCAAAAATCTTTCAGAATTTGCCATTAAGACTTCAAATTAAATACACAAAAATATAAATTGGAAATTCCTTCATTTTCTTTGCTAAATAAAAGTTGAAAATGGTCTGTTTTGTGGTATCGGTAATGGTCCAAATGGCCGGATCTGTTACCATTGCAACGGGTGCCAAGAATAAAAAAAACAAATGCTTTTTTATTGGTAAATATCAACCTGTAAAACGACATTCAGCAAAATCCCTGTAAGTCGTGCCGCACTGTTATAAGAAAAAGTCTTTACAGAGAACAGCTCTTGAAGGTTAAGGGGAGGGGTGACAAGTGGACGATTCATTGATTGGATCTTTTCCGATTTTCCACATTATTTCGGTTCTTTTCACTCAGTAAAATTAAGTGTAAATTTAATTATAGAAAACTGATATCTGTAATATACAGGTATGTGAAATCAGTCCTTTGATTAGAATTGGAAGTTTTATCATGGTTGAAGAGAGTATCGCCTAATATATAAATTAGAATGTTCTGATAAATTTCAAGGTCTTGATAATTTATACAATCTGGTCCAAAATGTATATGTATTATATAGAAAATACTAATAAATAAATATTTGATGACCAATTTAAAATGCTAACTTTTCCCTTTAAAAAACAACAAGAGCAGTATTTACAGTGACTTTTACTTTTACAAGTTGCCATTCAGCCGAATTCTGTTTCATGGAATGACGTTTATTAAAATATTGTTCAGTTCAAACTAATTTGAACTGTAGGCAAAATACAATACAAAAACGCCGTTTTTAAATCGAAATTTGATCTTGTCAATTGGTAAGAAGTTTCTGTTCATGCTAAAGATATTTTCAGGCAGATCGACACTAATATTTTCATCCATCAGAATTAGGATGATAAGGACGTACAATTGAAGACCCCATGCTGCCATACTGAACTCCACAAAAACTATGTCTTTATCATTTATTTTTTAAGATTCTTAACCATTTTTGGCACAGACATTTACATAGAATGAGCCAGAGTCTGGAGGAAGCTTTCACTAAATAAGAAAGACCCTTTCATCAATGAGATATAAAAAACAATGTAACTTGATTGTTTATTAAAGAAAAGTGATATTAAATGTCCCAAGCATATTCAAAGGGGGATACCACAAATCCAAGAGCATTCATTAACCTAAACTGGTTTCAAACAAACAGAAAATGTCGGTCAATTATGACGTCAAATAGCAAGAACTGTAAAATGACTGTTCCGGTCCAAAAAAAAAAAAAATACATATATACAATAATGTAATCAACGGATAGCATCAAAGGCAAAATGTAGAACGTTTGATAAATATTTTCTTATTTCCGTGTCTATGACTTAAAACATTTCTAAAACGAACCTTGTATATACATACTGGTGGATTTGCAGAACAAACGATGAAAGAATATGGAGTAAATGCACATAACACAAAGTCTCTACAAAACATGGTATAACAAATATTTTGGAATTTTTTAATTCACTGACAGTAATACACGGTAAAGCATCATCTTCGAGTAATCATGAGACATTTAACAATGCCTATGAGCATTGCTTATACATTACAGTAAGTTCAAGACGGTCTCTAGCACCGATTTAAGTTTATATATTTGAACGGAAACATAAAATCTGACATTTTTGGTAAAGATGAAGCAATATTCGTATATATCTTGATGCACTGTCAATTCTATGAATGCTGAAATTAATATTCAGTTATAATCTTTACATATCTCGATTCATAAAAATGTGCTGTACAAAGTACATTTCATAAAATTTATGTTTATACTGCAACTTCTCTTCTTGCGTAAGTGCAATACACATGCCGTATAAACAAATGTAATATATAGTCAGTAGCCGTTTAACACGATGTCAATGACGTCAACAATATGTTTTGTTCCATGACGTTGCAAGAAAGCATTGATTCATCACAAGCTGACCACGTCCGCTTCTCTTTTTCACTGATAAACTTTCTTCAAATTCGGCTCCTTATCGTTGCAGTATAAATACAATAATAATGTGCACGAATATGATCATGGGTCACAAAGTGTTACAAAATGACTAAAAAATCAAAGTCCTACAAATAGAAATTATCCGGCATATTTGTTGAGTTATATATTCAAAGATTTATTTTCTAAAATTACAGAGCTAGAGATATTCAGGTTTTTCTATATTTTAATTTAAAACCGTGAAATTTTTTTTCTTCTGTTCATAACTGGTGTCCTTTTTTAGCTAAAAAGTTTGAAATGATCAAACATATTATCATAAATGTGTTTGTTATCTATCTAAGGGAACTATCTGAAAACAAAACTACATTTCAATATGTTCTTTGGATGCAATCGGAAATTGGAAACACAAAATTTTTGGAAACCGTTATAAACAGACAGTCTGTCAAAGAAACATTTTATTATTTTCCATGCAAGAGGGATTACTAATTTTAATCACATGAAATGTAAACAAAATGATGGAAACAATACCATACAGCAGATTAAATCAAAGTAATGGATCATCTTCACTTAAATAAGTTACATAAAAATGACGTTCATAACTAGTTATGAACAGAAGATTTTTGCAATGACAAATTTCAAATGATTACAAGTTACTATTTTTAACAAATGTAAGTTCTAGTTAATAGTATTGCTTTATTTATTTATTTATTGCTCAGAGTGATAAATTAGAAATGAAATTACATTCGTTCATAACAGAAGACACCGGTGTCAGTTATGAACAATAACTTTTCTTGGTTTTTTTTATACAAAATGCACTAATACATTGACTTGATATAAAAGAAACATAAGAAATCGGATCGAAACGATGTAAATGCTCGACATAGGCCTCATCCTTATATTGCGTTTATGTCAAGTCATCTTACTGTCATTATGAGCCAATCATAACATATATGAAAAGACCCGATTGCAATGTAGTAGTGCATTGCAAAACAAACCCGCAGTATTCTGAATAGTTAATGGACAGACAAAATATTGAATTTTGTTAATCATAGAGTTATGATTTAATTGATTTTCAAATATTCTGTGTGAATCTTAATTTTTGAACGTTTAATATATTTTACAGACATCTCTCTAAAAACCAGTTGACTAGTATTCCACATGGATTGTTCGATTCATTAAAAGAATTAGAAGTTCTGTAAGTACTACTATGGCTTAAGGTGCCAATTTTCTGTCGTAAAATTGTCTGAAAATTATGATATGTACATTTCAAATTGATTTAAAGCGTAAAACTAACAAAATCAATGATCTTTAATAAAAATGTCAGGGGAATGATGCTTTAATGAGGTATATCCAATTTGAATGATGAACTAAATTAACTTAGACATGATATACAAAAAAAGATCATATAGATAGTAAATCGAACATCCAATGGGCAACAGTATTTTAACAGCAGACTAGGCTCCTCGGGCTGGCTTGAAGTTTAATTGCGAGCACTTCATGACTCATCTTTCAAAATTACGTTTTGTCTCTTTTCTTTTATTCAAGATGGTTGTCATGCAGTTAGTAGCCTACCTATATTAGGTATATTTCGTATTTTCATTATACTATAGGGGAATTTGACATAGAAAGTAGACATTTGGGTACCCATAAACTGTTTAACACTACCGCTGATTTTTGCTTGTGTACCAAGTTCTGCTGTCCCAAGTTCCTGGCGTTGTTTATATTTGTCTTTTGTTTGTTTTTGCTGGTGTAGCTTCTTAATACATTGTGGCATGCAACTGTATTTTTCAGCCATTGTAGATGGTTCTTTTTTATTTTATTCCAATTAAAATTATAAAGAAAATGACAGTAAAAGGTAGTAAATTTTAAATTCAACAGACTTTATTATTATTAGTGAATGATAAACAACTGGCTGACATGAATCTCTAAATGATCGAGGCAGACCAATTGTGTACAACAGTTATAACGTGAGAACAAAAAAAAACAAACAATAAAGGGTCAAAGGTAACATTGGAAACACGAAGAAACAAGAACACCATGTGAGTACGGGACAGAAAAGAAAAATGCAGACACATATACACATTAACAAAACCGCCCCAATGAAATACATGGGCTAGATCATATGCACTGGTTGAGTAAGCATCACCTACTTCTTTTAAGTCACTTGTTATATATTATAAGAGAATGAAGAACTTATGTAAACCAACATTATCGTAGTATCAGTTGTTGCTGCACAAAACCAGTACCCTTACACTTCTTTTTTGCTTTGAAATATATATGAACTCGGAATACACTCTTCGTATACATTTTATAATTAAATCATGAAGTCATTTTTCTGAATTGTTACTTCGCGTTGTTTTATTACTTGATCAATGAATGTTGCGACTGGGTATAAAACATCAATCAATTTTAAAGGATTGACTTTGATTTTTCTATTACGTCCACTCTTCGTAAATTCCAGTTTCAAAATGATTTTAGTTTTGTAACCATTACTAGAACATTGGAGATAAAAACACAATATTCCGAAGATCAGATTTCATTGTTGAAGGCCTCATTATGACTTCAAGATGAAGAAAAGTATTAAAAGCGTTGTTCCATTGCTTTTTTACCGTGTTTTGTAGAACCTTTGTCTCATGTGCATTTACTCCATATTCCTTCATTGCTTAAGTTTAGCTAGAAAAGAACAAAATATGTCTGGTTTTATACTGCCAGCACTGGCCTATAGTAATGTCAAAAATCACATGCTGAAAGAGTTGTGCACGAGGGAGATATTAATAAGTTTTATCATATTTTACATTTACTATATCTTTTGGAACTTTTCAAAACCTGTCGGTTCTTGGGCCAGTACCATACCTCTGGTAAATCAAGCTGTCTCTGCTTATAATGAACTAGTATGATGTCATTTATATCGATGCAATCAGTTACTTCATTTTACATGAACCATTGAACAAAAAATGTGAAGAATCGCCACTCTCCTTGCAGTGTAAATAAAAACCCTTCTATATTTCGCGATAGACCAGACCTTCTTGGGTCATATAGACCCTTAAGTTACCTGCCCCAAAATATTTCTCATCTTTTCGATTGGCAATCAAAAACCGTCGTCCGGGTTGTCCAATCTGCTTCTGAAATATTGGTCATTGGACGTAAGATCAAAACAGAAAAGATAACATCAAATACCTACAATCGGTACAATGGCCATTACTTAAAATTACAGATCATAGTGAACAAGGGAAATTCATAAGAAAAACAATACAAAACCTAACATTAACAACGACAGGAACTGGGGATAGTCGGACTCGGTACCGGTACTCGCAAAAGCCACCGTTTAGATTAAACCGGTTTATGTGCACCCATACCTCCATTTTCGATTATCTATCGCTTTTCCATAAAGTATTGTAAACAAACGAATAAAACCCAATTCAGGTTTTCAACTTACTTCAGGACCATCATCTTAAAAAGGTAAAATAAGACTTTTGAAGATGGGTCTTTGGGTACTCTCTACTAAGGCTCATGCTTATCAATTAACAATCAAAACTTTAATCTGTAACGTTTTAGATCACTACCAGATAATCCACTATCACGATTGGAAACCAGTTTATTTGTCAGTTTAACATCACTTCAAGTGTTGTAAGTATTCATGTTAGCAAACAGTAATATATTTGAAAAATACAAATGGGGTCTTTTCATAATAAAATGTACCATGTGAATTGAAATATTAAGGAAAAATCAAGCCACACCGAAGAATAAAGTTGCACTTTGCATACTTTTATCCTTGAAAAATACAAGTAATTAATATTTACAAGATGTACATTCCAAAACCAGCAATTTAAAATGCTTAATTTTACCTTTTTTGGTGAAAAAATTATCTCAAATCTTTGCAACATATGTATTAACCTAATTTTCAGGTGATCATTTCCAGCTATTGAACTGCAATGCCCGCACTACTTAAATTGCAAATTACACAGATACATTGTAAAGGGCGTATGACATTTGCGCCGATTTTTAAAATTCTTGGTGTTTTCATTAGCGGCAATTTTTTTTTTATTTCGTCGATTTGTATTTTTCATTTGCGCCAATTGGGTTTAGATGACAAGTAATCAACTACATGTACTATGCAATAATGTATTAAAAGTAATACTGGTTAAATCTGGAAGTAAAAGCTGAAATAAAATGATGAAAGTTTATTTATTATACATTTAAAATGAACTACATATTTTTACATACTTGCTTTTGACACATATTAAAAAATATAAACTATTTTGCATTGACAGCTTGTTGCCATTTATGTGTAACTGTACAGAGAACCAGGAATACATACTACCATTTTTACAGACTAAATCTTACAAATTCGGTGTTTATTTCAACGCCAGAAGCGTGACCACAAAATGGATTGATCTGACAAAAAGATGTCAAAGTGAGTTCTAAATCAAACGATTGCACGGTAACATGAATTTCAAATTATGGGCTGCAATAAGTCAAAGCATTTCTTTGAACGAGTTTCAAATTTTATAAATAGCTGACCGGGCATTCCGCAGATGGTGGTTAGGGGAATCTCCTGTATATGCGTGGTAGTCAGGTCATAATCCTGGTCGCGAACTATTGTGGACAAAAACCAAGATTCATGCAGTATAAAGACTCCCTTCTGTACTCGTAGATAAAGAGCAGACACTCCTGCTGTCGTATAAAAAGCAAATGTACCGTCCCTACCCATTGCCCCCCTTTTGCAGTGACAATTAAATTGATGCCCTGGTTGTTCCATCATTCTTATTTCTTTTTGCTCATGATTTTTTTTATTTATTAACATTAATATTTGAATTACATTAAAGTAGCAGTCTTGCAACTTGCTACCGACGTGTTTGCTTAGACAAGATCTAGCACGTCGTATCAACTAAATAATCGGACTACACTTGTTCCTGGCTACGATTTAATTTGGGAATATCATTTCTTACATTAAGGGAGATAAAGGAACATTATGAGACCCTTACCCTGTTGACGTACTAGGTCTCATTGTCACGAAATGTGTCCATTTTATTTCTTGTAGTTGTATGTGTCCGATGGATTGTGCGACTTTGAATGTCGGTTTACAATGCTTCCTTTTAATCTTGTCATGATTAGCTGAAATACTGCTAGCAATCAATCAATTATATTTTAAGACAGTATGTTAACAACAAAATTATTGCAAAAACATTTCCCATTGATCCTGGTGGCTTATACACATACTATAATACTTTCGTTAAACCCTATAATATTTTTCTTGTATAATTGAAAAAAAAAAAAAAAATTGGACAATTTTAATGACTATTTTATTTTCTGGAGAAAAAGAAAAAGATCTGTTGATCGCTTTTCATATTTCTGTTGGTTAAATAACTTCACCTGGGTGTCATTTGATTTGAGGTCAGTAACTACAAAAAGTGTCGTCTGTGGGTAAAATTGAACGTATAAAAGTTAACTGAAAATTGCTATACCCAAAATGTAATTCAGGTGGTTAAATTAATAAAACCTATTTCATAAGAACAGATTGAATATAAAAAGGCATAATGAAACACTTAAAGGCTGGGTCTTATAAAAATAATAATAATTTGCCTGAGACTTTGTCAAACTGAATTGTTGCCTTCAGCCTACGGCTTCGTGCAACAGTTCAGTCTTGTGGTCAAACAAAACATGAATGAGGTCAGCTGCAAAGGTAGAATGTATGATTCCGAATGCAACCAGTGATGAAAATAATCTTTTTAAACCTGTTAACATCGGAAAATCCAGCAAGGTCTACGGCTGGATTAGAACCCCTGCTTTGTGGTCATCTATGGCAACACTGCTTGCGCTAGGCCACATAGGCTATATAAAATGAAATATAGATGGAAGTTATGTGCTGTATGATTTTCAAAATGGCCACCATTTTTAAGATGGCCGCGAATTTACGTTGAAAAATTGATTCAATATCTCAGGAAGAATTTATTCATATTTTGTATAAATGTTCAGTAAGATGACAGGAAGGAATCTATGCAACAAAAAAAATTCAAAATGGCCGCCGTTACCAAGATGGTGGCCTAAATACGTTAAAGTTCGACTTTGTCTGATTGCAACTAAACTTCATTTTCACGTAGATTTTGAGGCTGCGAATAAGATATTATCATCAAATTGGGGGTTTGGAGTAACATCGACTATTGCTTTCAATTGCAAATCTAGTTTTATTTTATATTGATTTAGTATTTTATATTTTTAATGTTTCAACGTCAACAAAAGGCAATACACATCTTCTAGAATCGATTGGGACCATTGACATTGAAAATTTATCGCAAGGTCACATTATCAAAAATGATTTAGCATAGTGTTTGTGAATGGCCATGTTTAACGTCATAGCAGCCATCTTCAATAGCAACCATGATCCCAACATTTTATTTTTCAAAAGAAAAATGCTTAGCCCTTTCTCTGTAATTAACACTATATTTCCATATACCCACAGTTTTACTTGGAATGCTTCGAAAAATCGAAAAAAAAACCTTTTTTTAAAATAAATGCTCGTTGTTACGGCAATCATATGCCAAATAAAATAAAGTTAAGACTGTATAAAAGGCACTGGGAAAATCCGATACAATGCGCGCCACACAACTATATAAAATTAGAAGTGCTAAAAGAGAATGGTTATTAACTTTCAATCTCATTGATTTAAATCGGCCATGCATTAAGTTTTCTTGTTCTTATAACCAATGTTAATGTTCATCTTTCTCCCTCATTTGCTAGAACTAACATAGCTTGTTTCATTTGGTGGATCTAATATTTTTCTGTCATGATTTTTTTCATTTAATTTAAATGCTTTAAAGTTGGCCACTTAGTCAACGAACAATTTTTATGAATCCAAAACTTAATTCTATTTTAGCAAAACAATAAGGGACAATTTTTAAGATTATACGTATTATACGCATTTTTCATTGTAGCAACATTCATCGATTCCATAGAATGTGATCGTTTTACGACGACATCAACTGAAGGTCAGTAAAGATTCGATTTTCATAGTTTAAGTGTGTTTTACATCCCTAAGTTATAACTTTCCATATGCATCAACATACGCCATAAATGTATTTCAATTGATGAGATATGCTAGAGTATTTCTGAGTATGATAACTTTACAATGCGCAAGTTAATTTCTAACACGCCTAGAGAAAGAGATGCAAGTATAATAAGAGCGGGAGGGGGGGTGGAGGTTGGTTGGGGGTTGGAGTTGTGGGGTCATCAGGACAAATTAGGAAAATGCCGTCGGTATTTTAAAAACACCTCCGGGCATACATGTATAGTGTACTGACCGACCCATTCACATTGTAACTTTAGTGACTTAGAGTGAAAAAAAAATAATTTCACTACAAAACATCGACTGAAGATACAAACCTTTATTAATCACAGTAACTAGTAGGCATTCTGTCAATGCGAAGAAATACTACAAATCAATTTATTTGACATCTGCAAAAAGAAACCAATTCCTGCAGACCATCTGTATTAAACTATATATATATATATATATATATATATATATATAACGGTCTATCGTAGGAACCCATCACAGTTGCTCTAACAATTTGTTTGTTTACATATTTTACATCCACAATCTCTAGATCCTTTCTTTCCAAATCTGTACAAAACTCATAAGCGATTTTTACTTCTTTTTCCTGAAGCTTTTTTTTTTGCCTTCTTGAGAACACTTCAGAATGTAATTATAACAGAAAATATAACAGGAAACACCTAAATGAAATATTAAATGCTAGTGTAGCATTGATTATGTTCAAAATGTGTTTCAGCATTGTTAAAAATGTGAATACTGATGTTGGATTTGTTAAAGCGTGAAAAATTGATGAAGTGTTGCATTTGTTCAAACATGATTATTGATGAAGTGTTTGTTACTTTTTTCAAGATTTTATTATCAATCGTAGTTTATAGGGTAGTTTAAATCAACATACGGAAGAAACAAAATATAGTGTCAGATTCTGAGAGTGAAAAATTTACCCCCAAAAAATCTTTTCGATAAAATGATAAAATGGTACACATAAAACGAAGAACCAATATGGATGTTAATGAAATTTTAATTTTGCTTTCAGAACCAACAAGCCGCCCGTCTGCACGCCCTTCTCTAAAAATATACACTACAGGTATGCTTGAAGATATATTTACAAGATATATATGCACTCTTTCAAAATTACGTTTTGTCCCTTTTCCTTTTTAAGGTTTTGGTCATGGAGTTAGTAGTCTACCTGTTTTGAGTATATTCGTATGTTTATTATACTTAAGGGAAACGGGAGACAGAGTAAGGGGAGGTTTGAGTACCCATAAACCGGTTTAACCCTACCGCTAGCTTTTGCTAGTGCCGGTACTAAGTCCGGCTGTCCCGTGTTTTTCTCGTTGTTTACGTTTATCTTTTGTCTTTTATTTGCTGATTTTTTTCTTGTGCAGTTCTTTGGAACAATGTGGCATGTGTAAGTGTATTTAAGCCATTTTACGTAGTTCCTGTGATCCTTTTTATTCAACAATATACAAACAACTAATTAGAGCAAAGCATTAATTTTGTGAGTCCTCAGTGCAATTTGAAGTAATTGAATTACAAATGAAGCAGACTTGCAATAATTACCAAACACACGCCTGCTAAGCTTTGCCCGCCGGCTTACATGAACATCATGTGGTTTAAGTGAATAACCAGAACTTAGTTTTAGTGAATAACAAGAATCAGGAATGAGGTTTCAGTGGAAAACCATTGTGCACCATCTATTGTTGAATGGAGTACCATTTTTGTTGCGACAACTCCTCATAGACCTCGGATTGAAATACATTGAAATTTTGCAGATAGTTCAGTGCATATTGATATTGTGCATCAGCTATTTTAAATTTTGAATCTAAAACTATATACATATCATATTGCCAACCTTGCATAAAGCATATTGTGATTGTGCATTACAAGGGCAGCTGGACCAAATGTTGTGTTTACATTAAATAATTTAACTCCTTTTGATCGTGGGATGCATCTGATTTAGGTTGTCAATGAAGAGATGATAATTTAAAAGGAAAACGCAAAATTATAAATAATGATGTGAGAACTTTGTTTTTGCTTCTCATTATGAACGAACAATTTTGATAGAATTTTTCCCCGTTAAAGAAGTATCTTCATTTGGCAATAAAAAAATAAAAAGAAAAAACATCGCGAAAGTTTTCAAGTTATACGTACAGTTCAAAGGTGTGTTTTACCGAACTGCAAACCCGAAGTTAAGGTTTATCATAACAATTTGTGATCTAAGCCCCCATTTCACATGAGTACAGACAAAACTACAAAACATGATACAATTTTAATGCTGGCACTGCATACACATGTATATTCTTCATTCAGTTTTTAAAAAAAATATTTTCAAAAGCCAAAAATAAACAGACAGGTAAACAGTTCGAGACGACCCCCATGTCATACAGGTAAATTAGGCATTTAAATCACCATTAACAAAGGTAATAGCAACAATACTCACGGAAATTTTCAAACAAATCTTGCAAAATAGTTTTATTTTGGGTGTCGCGAGAAATGAAAAAAAAATGCACCGCGTTTGTCAGGTATTTTGGGTGTCGCGAGAAATGGAAAAAATGCACCACCTTTGTCAGGTAAGTTTTTACCTTATTTTCTTGAAAAGGTAATTTAATTCTTGCATAGCTATGTAGTGCTAGCTATAAAACCTCGATAAACTATCTTAGCTTTGCTCTGCTCATGTGTAAAATCACATCAACATTGTAGCCATTTTGTTGCGTTTGTTCAGATGAACTTAAAAATCGGTTGTTGTTTGGTAATCGCGAAGGAGGGGGGGGGCGCTTACATTGGAGTCAATAATTGGTTTCAAAATAATACTCTACAAATATAACATTTTTTTTCAAAGACTAATTTAGAAGGAAAAGTGTGCTACGATGTAAATCAGGTGTGCAGTATACTTGATTTTATTATTGATAATATTTTACCTTTAATTTGTACAGCGATTTTTTTCAACAAAGCGGAATTACTGTCTCAAATAACTATACATCAAGGGTTTGTTCATCCACTGTGGAAATTGACACTACAAAAGTTTAATGGCCGTCACAACGATTTGACAGACATTTACAATGTTTTTATTTCACAAATGAGAATAGATATCTTTGGGTAGATCAAGAGTTTATTACCGGACAGACTTAACACCGATTGTGCGAAGACCGGACTTTTCACTGGCAGTGTGACTGGTGTCATGCGTGGAGCAGATCATGCCTACCCTTCCGGAGCACCTAGTGCTTTAGTTATGTTGCGGTCTTGTTATTTTTTGTTTTTGCTTTTGTTTTTTTTTGTCGTACTGTCTCAATTCGTGTTCGATATGAATTGTCGTGATTTTGGATTTATGATTTTAGAATTTCCCCTTTCCTCGTTCTTGCTTTGGTATTCGCTTGCCGATGTATTGTCAAATTTGGAGGTGCTATTTATCAAAAGCAAACTGTCATACCAATGGGCGCTAATTGTGCTCTTCTACTCACAGACTTATTTTTATATTCTTACGAGACTGAATTTCTTCAGGGACTCGTAAAAGACAAAAGGGACAATTTTATTTCAAAATTATCAATTTTCCTAAGATGGACAGTAATATTCCAGCTACTCCTGCTTTCGGAGTATATGTTTCACAGTTGATTCGTTATGGGAGGGCTAGCATAAATTATACAGACTTTCTAATTGGACAAAAGTATCTCCATGTCCACCTTATTAATCAAGGCTTAAAAAAATTAGGCATGCCATAAAACTGGTTACACCCATCATTTCTTTTGAAATGCCTGTACCAAGTCAGGACTTTTGCGTTCGGCAATTTTGCCGGAGGTTTCCACTTGAATTGTCTTTTTATCTCATGGTTTAAGGATCTTGACAACTCTTTTCAGTAATTTGGTATTACACCAATTTAAATCGAATGAACCTGAAATATAGCTTGGCACTGTTAGAGGGTGCAAGATCTCTTTGGGATTTGGAGAAGTAGACGAAAGGTCAAGGTGACAGTTATATAGCTAGAAAAATCACTTCCAATTGAATGAAGGAGAGATGTAGAAAAGGAACACAACTGGTTTTTAAGAAAGTATCTCAAAGGTTTAGGTTTACTTTGTTTTGTTTACTTACATATGATGAAGTTGTGCGCCCATTTTACGCATATATAAATATTTGCTCCCACGCGACGTGTGTTTATTGTTTATATTGTCAATCTATTTATAAATGCCTAGTGACGTAGTTACTCATCGCGCCTGAGTGGGTACAAACTATCTTAGGTCTACTCGACTGCCGTCGAAAAGATGTATTGATTATGTCGCTCTTATTTTTGTCAACTTGTTCCTGGCCTATAGCTTGAACGCGATTAGATTAATTCTGTTCCTTAATTTGACAAAGTCAACATACTTTTACCCTCCCAACATTTTTTAGATACTTCATCGATTAATGGATATTTCGACCCCCAAGCGACAGAGTTGGAGACGTGTATTTTGAAGTTCGACCATCATTTAGAACTATTACTAATAATCTTGTAATCATCGTATTAATCTTTCTCCTTTACTTGTGTGAAGACATTGAAACAAATCCCGGTCCGTTGTCAAGCGAAAGTCAAACTGATAGTATTTCTAGCTTAAACTTTGAAAATTTGCAGTATCAAAACTTACTTACTTTTACCTGTATAAATATACGCCTAAGCTTGATATTTTGGAGGCAGAGCTTGGGGACAGAGATATTATACTTATAACTGAAACGTGGTTAAAACCAAACATCCCAAACTCACGATAAGTGTTAAAAAAATTTAAGAGCCATATCGAAATGACAGACCTGGCGACAGACCCGGAGGGGGTGTAATGGTGATTGTTCGAAATAATCTGCCCAGTAAGCGTAGACAAGACCTTGAAGTTCAAACTCATGAATGCCTGTGGATTGAAGTAATTATAAAAAAAAACACTTATTTGGTCTGTTTTATCACCCACCAGACTCTCCTTCCTCTGATTGGGACCACATAAACCACTCAATAGAAAAGGCACAAAAACTCTGGCATAACAACTATCGTGATCTCGGGTGACTCGAATGAAAACTTGCTTAGTGACACTCAAAACAAACTGAAACATATCTCAACACAAAATGGACTTTACCGGGCCTTATCCGATCCGACATTTTACTGTGAAACATCGGCCTCACTCCTTGATCCCCTTATAACCAACGATCCCGATTCTCTTGCTTTTTCCGAAGTTGGTGAAAACATTCTTTAGGCAAACGTGAGTTACCATTGCCCAGTAAGTGGAATTCTTAACTTGGAAAAAAAAACAAACAACCCCCCCCAAAAAAAAAGAAACAAATAATAAAATTTTCAAACGTAAAATCTGGGATTACAAACTTTGGAATTATAAACAATACCGAGACGAACTTAAATTGCTCGACTGGGACTCCTTATCAATAACAATCACTTGAACGCAGCTGTATGTTGTGTCACAAACACTATCCTAGAAATAGCAGAAAAACATATCCCTTGTAAATACGTTCAAGTGCGTACACAAGACCCATACCATTAAAAGAAACATAAGAAAACGTAAACGTCTTCAGCAATTACCCCAAAAAACGAAATACACCTGAATCATGGGCACATTTTAGACGTGCAAGAACGAATGCGTTAACCTTATTAGAAATGCGAAGACTCAACATTTCGAAAAACAGGTGTTCCTTAATAACTCAAACGAGGTCACAATTAAAAACTGGCCTTCCTGCAAAATCGTCAAATTATCCTCCCCTTTTAATCAACGACAATTATATTGACGATGATACCGAGAAAGCCGACGCGTTCAAATTGTACTTCTGCCGACAGTCAAACATTGACGATTCAAATGCAACATTACCAAATGAGTTGTCAGTAGACATCCCGACTTTGACAGAAATCCGTGTTTCCGACGAAGAAGTGCTTGATTTTTATCTCTCCTAGATGTTACAAAATCAAACGGACCTGACAACATTAGCCCTAGACTCCTTATATACGCCGCCGAAAAACTCTGTCGTCCCCTTGCTCTGCTCTTCAATAAATCTTACAGCTTTGTGCATTCCCCTCGTTATGGAAGCTAGCAAATGTGATCCCCGTCTTTAAAAATGGAACCAGAGAGCTGGTGTCAAAGTATCGTCCAATTTCACTACTGTTAATAATCGGGAAAAATTGTGGAAGTGTATATTTAAACATTTCTTCAATTTTGTCCGAGAACATGTAATGCCAAAAGATTCTACCACTAATCAACTTTTATATATATCCGATGATATTAGGAAAGCTTTACACTCCGGTAAGGAAGTACGCGTCATATTTTGCGATATTAGCAAGGCGTTCGACAGAGTCTGGCATGAAGGACTTCTATACAAATTAGAAAACTATGATATTCAAGGTAAAATTTTAAAAATGAATCAAAAGTTATTTGTCTGATCGAAAGCAACAAGTAGTAATTGAAGGTCGTACATCCCAAGTATTTGAATAAAATGCAGGGGTCCCTCAAAGTTCTATTCTTGGCTCTATCTTGTTCTTCATATTTATAAATGACATCGTACAAAATATTTCATGCAATATCGAATTATTTGCTGATGATACTTCCCTTTACATAGTTGTTGAGTACGAATATGCTTCCGCTGAACTCTTGAACATCGACACTGTGTATCATCGACACCGGAAATTGAGTTCCACTGAAGCGACGAGTAATTTATCATTCCCAATGTTCTGTAGATTTATTTATTTAACCTATAACGAGTTCCTGGTACCTGTCATTTGAAGCATGTGTGGTTTCTTGGCGGCTGATCATTGTTGTTTTGTCATTTATATCTGGGTTTTGGGAAAAAGTAGGAGGCTTTGACCATTATCAATAGATTTTGATTCATAACAATTGAGGGGATTGTCTCCTTTGGCCGATTTTGGCCAGAATAGAATTTGTCCGATGTACGGCGAATTGTGAAGTGTTGTACAGCGAATTGCAAAAATGATCATTCAAAGTGTACGGCAGCTTGCAACTAAAATAACGCGGTTATTGACCTGGTCTATGTTACCCTGAACAAATTTAAAACGTTTTCACAATTAATTCGTTACTGTAGAGCGTGCAGTTCATACAGTGACTTTGTGGAAAGAGCAAAAGCACTGTCACAAAATTTGCTGAGTCAGGGATATGTTCAGCCCTTGTTACTTTCGTCCCTTCAGAAATTCTATGGCCGTCACCACGACATCATAGATAGATATGAAATGTCAGTGTCACAAGTGAAAACTGACATTTTCAGCTAGATTCACGTCTTCCCGGATTTGACTTAACCGATTTTGACTTTACCCTGGATTGACCCACTGAGTGTGACGGGTGCTGTATACAGAGCAGGACATGCTTACCATTTCGGAGCACCTGATGTCACTCTGTTTTTTAGAGTTCACACTGTTAGACTAGTGATTTAGTTTTTTGTGTTGTATATGTAGTGGTTATGTGTTTTTTGGGTATGTAGTGTCTTTGGTCTTCCGTCTTCTGGTGTTCTTGATTTTGCCTTGTCTCTGGACTTTGATTTATGTAATCTTGTGCTTTGTTCCTTCGGTATTCTACTGCCGTTGTTTTGTAATGAATATCTACATTAAACTATCTTACAATATTAGCTATGTATGTAATCCAAGACTATCTGAACAAACTGTGGGGAAAGTTGAAAAAGAAATCTATTGCTGATTTTATGCATGTCCCAATTTGTTCAGGAAAGTGAGAACCGAACCGTCAATCTGAAACGAGCGATCCAAAGATGACGGCAACATCTTAAAATCAAAGAAACAGACACAACATAAGTACGGCACAAAAAAAAATGAAGACACACATATATACAAAGATTAACAACACGGACCCTAATAAAAACCATGGGGTGTGATCAGGTGCACTTGTAAAGTAAGCATCTTCTGCTTTTTATAAGACACCCGCCGTGTCAAATGCAGTAGAGGAAACAGCAATTAAGCTTTTAAAGGGAAAGATCTGTTGTCATCTTGGAAACAGATGTTGATGTCGATCGTAGAACTTCTTGAAAAATGACTTCAAGTTTTGGGTAACATACACTTGTTTGAGTAGCCTATTTGTGAGCAACGGGGCTCTATCAAGGAAGTCAGTGTATCAACCACAGGCCATTGAGTAGGCCAACAAGCCCTAGTTTGTTAGCTAGCAGACCACAAGCACTAGTTTTTTTATCAAGAATTCCACATGGGGCTGAAGTTTAACGATACTTCTAGTCATCAAGTGCTTTGGTGTTTATATTTGGTATGTGACTTAGATCATATTTGATTATTTGTTGTCTATCAGTTTTTAAACATCTTTGACTTTATGGTCTTCCAAACGTTTAGAGTTTATCTGCACTGATGAGACATAAGTTGTCGAAATGCGCATATGCAGAATCAAAATTCACAGTAACTTCGGTATTATTTATTTGTTACCACTGGGTCGATGCCACTGCTGGTGGACTGTTAGTCCCCGAGGGTATTCACCAGCCCAGTAGTCAGTACTTCGGTGCTGACCCGAAAGCCGATTATATTTGGAACTTTACAATATCTAATTTGTAAATTTTGTTGAAACTAAGGAGTATCTCCCTCATGCAAAGCTCTGTCCTTAGCTGATTTTGGCTTTCTATTTAGATCATATTTGATTGTTTGTTGTCTATCAGTTTCTAAACATCTTTGACTTTATGGTCTTCCAAACGTTTAGAGTTTATCTGCACTGATGAGACATAAGTTGTCGAAATGCGCATATGCAGAATCAAAATTCACAGTAACTTCGGTATTGCTAGATTGTGTACTTCAGTATGTGACCTTGACGTCCAGATCATTTTTGTTTCTTTAAATTATGAAAAATTTTGAAATTACAAAAAGGTAATACATTTTAGATTAATTTTGCATGACATCGCTCAATACCTCGACGAACAATGTTTTTGCTGTTTTGATTTCGACAGATAAACGTTTACTTAATACAATTGTATTTATCCTTGTAAAAACAATTATGCGTGCATTATTCAGCCTGATATGTTCACGAAGGAATTTCTGGTTAGATTATCAACCTTTTCGTTTTGGCTTTGTTATACATCAAAATTTAATGTCTATATGAGATATACCTAAATCATTTGATTGATTTAATTGTCAAATTTTCTTTCAGATTTCTCGATAAGCGCCCTGTTCTCGATTATACGTTGTTATAGGCCTTTTCAAAAGATCATTTGGTCCGTCCTTTGGTTTCGGCATTTAAATACAAATAATCAGTTCCGGTTATCAACCCAACTCGGCAAGTGTTGTTCATCATGAGCACAGTTCATAAAACTGTTCATATTTAGATTATCATGTCATAGTTTACTGTGACAGTGCACTAATTTTGTTACTAATTCTAATAGAATTAAAATGTATTCAGGGTTTAAGTTGTGTATTGTTAGCAAACCGTACGAGTGATAACCGGAAGCGAAGAGTGTTTGTACCTCCATTTGATGGGAGAAAGTCTGATGAACTCTCCAATCAAATGGAGGTACAAACACTCAGGAAAAGACAACAAAACTTTCTGAAAAGGGCTATTGTCTTAATGATTTTTTCGTCGGGCAAAATGTTATTAGAAGTTTGTAAGAATACTTTACCGGTTTATTTAAATTTTAGTTTACAACCATACACCCATTAATGAGCAAGAACAATTGCAGTGTTTGTATACATGTAGCAACGAATTCTACTTAAGCCGATGTCTTGACCTTGCTGTGAGGTATCAATCTTTGCTCATTGTTGGAGGTCTCTTAGTGACTTCAAGATGAAGTACAACAATAAAGTGCTGTTCCATGGCTTTTAATATGATTATTCAATGTATCCACTGAGATTTGTCTCATGTCTATTCAATTTTTAATGGTCTTGCTTTTTTTCAGTCATATTGTGACAAGAGAAAATAAGTCTGGCAAACTTCATTTATATTTAAATGAATTTAAAAACAAAACAACCAAAATAAATTTAAAAGTAATTTTCTTTTTGCTTCTGAAAAGTGTGATAAAACAAAACAACAGTAACAAAATTTATCGAATTGCTAATTAAGCTATTTTTATGCACAATTTCAAAAAACAAGGAATGTAATAACACAACAAAACAAACATTGATTAGACTGTGTAATGGTAGACTGTAAACCACATTCCGCTGTGTCCAAGAAATTCAATGTGGCCAAACAAACACCTGTTACAAGTCGCGAGCGTCTTGTTTATAGTTCCATGACTTCTATGACGGGTACCCCTCACGAGTTCTAAGCAAAGTAAACACTACTCGTGTTATACCAACAGTTACCCCCGCAAAGTCTTAATTAAAGCAAAGAAAGTTTGCCTAGATAGAGTTTTGAAACATCTATACTGAGAATCAGAACATATCTTTAGACCATAGCTAAACGATGCACCCAGAGTTCATAATAATAGCCGTCCTGCCTTCCCGAGGCAGGCTAATATTTTCAACAGTTTTCATAGACATTTAGCATATACATTGAAATTTTGAATTCAAAGGCCAACAGTCTAAACTTTGGAACGATTTTTGTGCAATGACGCAGTTTTTCATAGATAATTCCCGTAACTGTATGCCAAAAGTTTGTTAATTTGGATAAGTATTCACATTCACGCATTTAATGACTGTCCGAAACTTCAATTAAATGATCGTAAACATACATTTTTGGAGATCAATTCGCTGTACACAATAACCGCAAGCCGCCGTACTCTGAAATTGTTTCAGAAGACAATTCGCCGTACATCGGACAAAATATTTTCTGAGCGAAATCGGCCAAAGGAGACAATTCCTTCAATTCTTATGAATCAAAATCAATTGATAATGATCAACGCCTCCTACTTTTTCCCCAAAACCAGATATAAATGGCAAAACAACGATGATCAGCCGCGAAGAAAACAGCATACTTCAAATAACAGGTACCAGGAGCACGTTTTGGGTTAAATAAAGAAATCTACAGAACATTAGGAATGGTAAATTACGTTCATAAGCTCTTCACTTCTCCAAAATGTGAGTTAAGCATCAAGTGGAGAAAATAACAAAAGTTCTTACCTTTTTCGTATCGTTGTTCACTACTCGTCGCTTCAGTGGTACCCAATTTCCGGTGTCGATGATACACAGTGATCGATATAAAAAAAAATCCATAAATGGTCTAAACAGTGGCTGGTAAACTTTAATGCACAAAAAATGAATCCTTAACCATTTCAAAAAAAAAAAAATTGTTTAACCACATCATCTTCCTATCTACATGAACGATGTTATGATTAAAGAAGTAGAAACACATAAACATCTAGGGTTTATCTTTCAAGAACATGGAAACTGGTACACATACGTTGATCACATTGTAGAAAAAGTAACCCCAAGAATGAATTTAATGAAAAATTTGAAATTTAAACTTAACAGACCCCATTCACAAACTATATATTTTACTTTTGTTCGCCCCGTTCTTGAGTACTGTGATATAATTTGGGATAATATTCCAAATTATCTAAAGGATAAATTAGAGTCTGTCAACATTGAAGCTGCTAGAATAGTCATTGGTGCAACAAAATTGTGTTCAAAAGTGAAACTCTTTGAAGACACTTCATGGGAAACTCTTCAAGAAAGAAGGAGAAAGCACAAGTTGAGCGAGTTTTACGAAATATTTCACCAACACACTCCACAATATCTAGACAACATCGTTCCTCAACAACTATTTGAACTTCATAACTATAATACTCGCCAGGCGACGAATATTCAGTCCGTGATTTGTCGTACGTCGTATTATAAAAATTCATTCTTACCTTCTGTTTTCTGTGAATGGAATTCCATTCCTGATGAGGTTAAATTTTCCCCATCTAAATCCTCAAGGCTTACATGAACTCGACTTGTAAAAAAGTCCAAAATATTATAATTTGTGGTACGAGAAAAGGGCAAGTCCTTCATGCTAGACTCAGGCTAAACTGTAGTAATTTAAACGATGACCTATTTTCTACACGTTTGACAGACACTAAACTATGTAACTGTGGACAGACGGAAAATGAAAGAAATCACCTTCTAAATTGTAAGAAATGCCATCAAGTCCGAGAAACTTTAGGCAGAAATACAAGTCTTAATTCTTTACTATACGGAAACCCGCTTCTTATTAACGAACGCATATTTATCACCGTACAAACCTTTATTATTGACAGTGGTAGATATGGTCATTAGTTGACACAATTATAAAACTATAACTAATATAATCTAGTTTGAGTAGTCGGGTTGACCGTACCTAACACTTTCACGGGCGAATAACTTCATCAGCATTTAGTATTCAATATTCGGATATGTCTTTTAATCGCGCAATGTCCGATTTAGTTTAGTCATATTATTACTTGGGAAACAGATTAATATTAGCTTAGTCTAGTTTCTTGATCCCTTAATCCTCGTTCTTGCTTCGGTATTCGTTTGCCGATGTATATTAATCATGTTGTAGCGTTATCTTTGTAATTGTATTGCATGTATATTATTAGTAATAAATATGTTTAAATCAAAGGTTTAGGTCAACCTTGCCAAAAATAAATTGAATATAAAAAAAACTCTGGAAAATTATTAAAATGATTTACATCCGATTCAAGTGAAACTTGGTTCTAGAAGAAAACAATTGGTTTTGAAAAAAGTAGGTCAAAAGTCAGCAAATGTATTTATAAATTTCAGAAAAAAACAGTTTATGAATTATAATTTAAAAAACTTATATTGATTTCAAATTAAATGAAATATATAAGGATATATTTTGCTGTATACAATTTTCGAGTCGTCGACCGCGAAAAAGGCCAAAATAAGGTACCCTATATTTCTACAGATTGCTTTACTGTTTTGCAGAAGCAAAGTCTTATCCAACAACTAAACCTCCTCTAACCACTGACTCGACAGGTAAATACTACATTATGATAGTCGGATTGTGAACTCTTTCTCTCACAAGTAAAATATAAAAAATACCAAAGTTGCAGAAAAACATTAAATTTTGTTATGCTGTGCACGTGGTTCAAGTAACCTCTCATCAGCATATTAAAATAATATTGAAAGCCATCATCCAAATAAGAACTACTCATTACCAAAAATATCGAAATAGGAGGCCAAATCATGTACCAAGGACACCTACATTGTAAATCAAGCAAATCAATTATCTTTTTTTAATGATTTGACATTTGCCCAGAAAAAAAATATTCTTGACATGCCATGTCGGCAACTCAACAACAAGAGCCTCCCAAGAGCCTGTATCGCTCACCTGGACCATGACTGACATAGAGAGGTGAATAGCATTTCCAATAGGGTTCAGAGTTTAAACCATGTTCCCTTGGATTGTATTGGATGAAGAAATGCCAGATGCAAATTTTGAAGAGGGCTTGACTGGTATTTTCTGAGAAAAGGATCTTTGAATGTCTTTACCGTAGGTTTCAATGATAAAAGTGTGTTCCTGCTGGTAGCCATTTTAGACCACGCATGAACCTGCTGGATATCTTTTTTTTTGGGGGGGAAGGATCCCCTAAGAACCATTGTGACTAAGTTTGGTTCTTATTTGACTTGTAGTTTCTGAGAAGATATATGAATGAGTTTTCGAATACAGTCTAATGTTAAAACTATGTTCTCCGCTGCTTTCCATCTTGGACGAGGCACAGACTTGTCGGGTTCCTGGCAGCCAAGTGAGCTTAACAATGTTACTTTTAATGGAATTTCAAGGTTAAAGCTGCATTAAGGATTTCGTGTAAACGAGAATGACGTCTCACCCTAGAGAATGTTCTCAATGCACGATTACAAAACTGGAACTTTTAGCTGGAAAGAGGATATCAGATTTTTGTTTATTCAAGAGTAAATATGGCAAAAGAACTAGAACATCATATTCGGGCCAAAGAGGCTCTTTTGTATAGATAGACTAGAACAATATTCGAAACGATAGATAAGTCGTTATTAAAATGTCATTCGAAGTCAAGTTCGAAAATGTCACGCATCCTTTACATCAGAAAGTAAACATGTCTAGGATGATGTTCATTTCGCTGAACTTGATTACTCTTTATTCAGTTGCCGACTCCGACCTGCCGTTGGGAGTGGGGTTTTCTCACCGTTCATTGAAGATCATGTGGTGGCTTTGAGTTGTTATTACTCCCCTTTGGGTCGTTGTCTCTTTGACACATTCCCCGTTTCCCTTCTTTTTTCTATGTCTATGCGTGTGTTATTTTCTAAAGAATAAACGGATAATTTGCGCTCCTAAATAAATATTTCTTATTCTTATTGTCAGTAGTGACATAACAACATTTATTCAACTTTGATCTTCAATAAAATATTTGAGTGTATTTTTTTTCTATTTGCAGATTCAACGACTACTGTCTTTAACAGCCGTCCTCTAACAATTGAGGCAACAGGTTAGTCACAAAACAACACGGGAACCCGGAATAAAATCTTAATTATGCAAGTATAGCATTTAATGTATATTATATGGAAAAGATACTATAGTATCTAAAGTGGCCCTTGATCTCATGTAATATTTCATCTGCCAACTTTATCGTTTACCCCTTGAAACACGTGTACTGCAAACTATATTGGTGGTTAATTGATTGATTGGTTGATTGATTGATATAGGATTTAACATCACTTTCAGCAGTATTTCAGTTATCTCTTGACGGTCAGTTTTAGTGGTGGAGGAAGCCAGAGTGCCCGGAGAGAACTACCGACCTTGAGCAGGTAACTGACTTACCTTATCACCAACGATTGTAAGTCGAGTGCACCCTTTTTTGTAATGTACAAAGTGGGTGCGAACTCACGCCGCAGTGGTGATAGACTACAGTGGTTGTATAGGTAGTAGAACTACCTGAACCACTCGGTCACCCAGGCCTCGGTGGTAAATTGAGAAAATTGCTTCGACAAGGTAAAAGAAATAGAGGTTGTTCCCAACAGAATATTTAATTGACCCCATATTGATTTGATGTCATCGAAGTATGCAATGATATTGTATGTTTTTTTTTTGCTTTGCAGAGTCGGAACATAAATCGTCTAGAAGTCCTTCTCCTTCAAAGGACACATCAGGTACAGTAGACAAAAAAAAAATAAATAAAAAAAATAAACGTGATGATTTCCCAAATAATATCACTTTCTTTCAGGCCTTTGGTAGTGGCAGTCTGCTTTGGTAATGGTGATATAAAGTGTAATGTATCATTAATGCTAGGTTTACACCGCCGATCAGACCAACTCGATCAACTCTACCATGCTCTTTTATCCCGATCAATGTCATGAAATTCATTGATCGAGCTAACTCACGACGTCCACTCGACCTTTACCCGATTTAACACGACTAACACTCGATCATTCTCGATCTCTTTACGATTCAGGTACGACTTAGAAGGATTTACAAAAATGCTGAAAAATTTTCAATCCGACGATCACTGAGAACTAATCAACAGTTCGATGAATAACACACGTACTTCACTGGCCTTGTTAAGCTGATGGGCGGTGATTAATGTTGACGATGCGTGAAACCACGGCCCATGATTGGTGGATTTACTATGAATGAAGCACGTGAGATAGTACTCACTTTTTACTACAAATATCGATTAAAATAGTAAACTGCACTTTAAGTTTTGTTTTCAGTTCCATTCTTACTTCAAAGGTTAAAATTTCTATATTTCAAATTATTATGATTGTCTGGATAGAACTGAAATCAATCTAAGTCTTTATGTTATTTCTGAAATTTTCAAAAGTACATTTTTAAAATTATAATTTTATTAAAAGTTTAATAATTGATTATTAGATGGTTTCTAAAATGTATGGTTGTTAGTGAAAATTCCAACCAAAATCCGTCTTAAGGTTACTTTATTTACTAATTCGTACCGCAGTTATTGGATAAAGATTTTCAAAATCATTTCTTAATATTGTAAAAGATTGAAAAAAATAGGTACATAATTGAAATCAAAATTTGTTACAAGTGTTGGTTTCTGACACTTTCGGGGAATTTACCAAAAATGGACTTTCAGCTTCAGTCAAAATGGATACTGAAGATCGAATGCAATTGATTTACATTGATTTGAAGTAGTCTTTATTGTTAAAAAAATAACATATATATTACGATTTCAAGTCAAAACGTACAAAAATTTTCACCTGGAACAATTTCAAAATTCCGAAACCTTCATGCAAAACTAAGCACTATGTGCATGCATTCTTAGATACAAGGATTCCTAGCTCTCAGGAGTCAGTAGTCGCTCACTTGGCAAAGGTATTGTTGACAAAAGAATACATATTGGCTGATGAAATACATAATAGTATATCGTCAACTTATTCTAAATAAGGTAGTTTGGTGAAAAATAAATCCGAAATTAAATCAAATTCAGCCGCAGTTACAAACTTCATCGGACTTTTTTTAGAGATCCATCGAGTCAGTGTCATGCAAAAATTCATTTCGATTTGTCTAATAGTTTCTCACAAAAACCGTGTATAATTTTCTATATACTCTGATCTTTAGCTATATACCGCAGTGGTGGCATCCAGTGATCACTCATAAAACCAGAGGCTCCACGGAGCCTGTAATCGCGCATCTTGCAGGCTTGGAAATAAACTGTGTTTAAGAGTGACGTTCATTTATCTACAATTTAGTACATGACTGTAAAGGGCTATTTCATCATAACACAACATTGACCCTGATGGCCATGTTTAATTTTCCATTAGGACCAATTTCACAAATCTGGTAATGGACCACCTGCCTCAGATTTCTGCCAAGTTTTGTTGAAATCTATTAAGTAGTTTAAAAAAAAAGATGAAAATTTAAAATTTCCTTAGGGTCCAATGT